>VWYI01032683.1:29909-119012 GCA_013399455.1 Anthoscopus minutus | reverse complement strand
CCAGGAGAGACCGGTGAAAAAATATTGGGAAAAAAACAATAAATAATTAGTCTGTTTTCAAATAGTTATGTATATAGCACGTATTCCAGAGGGGGGAAAAAAAGAGGCACAAGTTGTAGGACATTCATTCTGGGCATTTTCTAAAGTGCCTCTTCATACAGAAGTAGTTTTATTTGTACATTGTGTCAATTTACTGCCTTTCCTTGTAAAAACAACAACAAAAAAAACAACCCTGCCTATTCTCTGCAAGAAGGGTTAAGTGTTTAAACCTGTCACTTCTTCAGAAAAATTATAAATTGGTCTATGAAGCCAGCAAGAAATAAAAAGAGGAGAAAAAAAAAGAAGTCTTAAATGGATAAGTTGTTTCAGCATGCTCTCTACTATCTCTTTTTTACATTACATGAGAAATCTAATTAAATGCTTCAAGGGGGAAAGGCAAAGTAGTTCTCAGGCTGACTATATTTGACCTTTTTTCCTTCAAGGTGACAAACAAACAGGATGCTAATTATTGTCTCAGCTTGAATTTGCACTTGGAAAACAAAAATCAAGTTTTGCTTAGCTAAGACTATAGGGAAAGCTGTAAACTCTCAGGAATTGTATAGTTCATCTTGACTTTGTTATGGCTTTTCCAAAAAAGCCAAAAAAGCAAAAAAAAAGCATTCACTCTGGACACCCTACCCAAACTTATAGTTGGAGCAGAGCTGTGAGCACAAGCATCCAACCCCTGCCACCTCTATTCTGACCACTGGAATCCACTTGATACAAAACTCAGTGTGATCAGCACTGGGTATATATTGAAGAACAGCTCTCCACAACATGCCTCTCATCAGAGGGGAAAACACTGATCATCACCAAGGGAACGGAATAATTCAGTCTGGGTTTTGGAAGAGCTCATTAGAAGACCTCCCTTTTGGTTTGGCAGTGTTCCCATTACACAGCCCTTGATGCAAACCACAGACTGTGGTCACCTGAATGACTGCTTACACCACATCCTCTGGTTAGAAACCCCCTCTGAGGCTGCCCCAGCCACACCTCCTGCACCTTTCTATACAGCCATGTGCGTAGCAGAAATGAGAGTTTAAGGCTGCTTTTGCATAAGAAAAAGGACATTTTCTTTCTCTCTGTGACCTTGGACTCTGTCAGGGCACACATCCCCTTTAATCCTCTTCAGGGAAATCCTCAGCCTGCTGAAGATGATGGTAAACCTCCCATCATCAGCTTGAGAGTGGGCCAACAGTACCTTTAAAACTTTCAGAAAATTAAAGCCACCACAGGGAACTCGGAAAATCTGCAGGAATGAGAAGCCCAGTTCCCAAGCTCTTCCCCTGTATAGGTGTGCTTCAACACTTCATGTAGTCAATCCAACAGATACATTTATCAATTAAATGGTATTAAGCCTTCGGAGTTGCTAAGATGTTCTATTCGCAAACCTCTTGGATTTCTGACTATCCTGATTTCCACACGAAAGCCAGCTCCCTACTACACAGACAGGTGAGTTTGTTGACACAAAGTATCACAAATACTTGCTGTGACAGGAAACTCAAAGCAATGAAAGGAAAATGTTCCCTTAAGAGCTCTTGATGTCTACAGGGTAGAGGTATTTGGTCACTGTCGTGAAAATTTTCTAATTCAAGATGCAGCACCAGAAGGAGTTTTGTGTAATACAAACACTATGGATGTATCCACCTGTTCACTCTTCAACTGAGATAGATATAAAGCTTCTACTAGCCATGTCATAGGTTTTGAAGACCACTGTAAAGCGTGAAGAAATCCTGCTCAGGGAAGCGCTTGCACAACATGACCCAAGCCTGGGCTACTTGAGTATTGAGTGAAAAATGAATCAAAGCAACAGGTCAAGGCACAGTGAGAAACATGTGGAAGGAAATACAAACAAAAAGCCTTTAAAAGAAATCAATGCCACAAACAGAGGTGAAATTACCAGTGCTTCTCCCAGTGCCACTGCTTGTTTGCTCACCTTACAAAAGCTCACGAGTCGTATTTTGCCCGGGAATGCAGGGTTCAGCAGTGAGTTTAAAAAAAGTCAAGGATCAGGAAATAGCTCCTCAAAATATAATCTGTTAGATGCAGCACAGAAAGTGCTTTTAGAGGCATAAAAAAAGTTATGAAGCAGGCTCTTTACAACACATTGGGAAAGAACTTTTGTTTGGTGAGACTGCACCAAGTACTTCTTTTCATCCTTGTTCTGTACACTAGCACTTAAGCTACAATGAGAAACAATCATATACACCTTTAAATATTTCATTGTTTGAATCAAAATGGCTCTACTATGCCTAAAATGGACAGAGGTTTGTTTTTATCAGGAGATATTGCAGCAAATCTTTTGGAAATGTTTTATCAGTGTTCCACTTTGCAACATCCTCGCTATAAATTTTACCGTGAGGAATTCATTACATAATTGGATGTGGCTCTACCCAATTTATTTTTGCTTCCTGAGAATCCAAACGTAATTCATGATTCATGTATAAATTATATCAGGAGCAAGTGATCTGAGTGCAAACTGCATACTGCATTAAAGAAGACTGAGCTGCTCAACTTCAGGGTGTAATATTTTCATTTAAAAATGGAGAACAAATACGGGAAAGACTTTTGAGCTTCCCGCAATATGTCAGAAAGTGAAACCCAGCAAGCCCAGAGGATGAAGCCTCTGTCAAGCCAAGACAATGAAAAATAAAAAGTACATTAGTAACCATGCAATTTAAATGCAAACTTCAGTTATACCAATCCAGAAAATGTTAATCAAGACAACCACAGCAGGAGCTGGCACTGCAGAGAGTTATATACTGGGGTGTTGATGAAGATATTTTCTAATTTTTTCCCCTCTCTCTCTCAGCAGGTTAGTGTATTACCCAAGATAGCAAGAATACGGGAGTTTCTGAATGTTCAACTTTTATGAAAAGGCCTTACACCCTTAAATTTCGCTAGAAATCATGCTTCCTATCTTCAAAAAAGCAAAATGAAGCTTCTGACTTTGCTTTTCTCTCTACCTTGTTTTTTTTTTTTTACAGAAGGGCAAAACTGAGCTAGCTGGAAAAGATCCATACATTTTGACATTTCATCAAAACTCTAAGATAAATAGCATTACGGAAAAAAAAAATTCCCCCCAGGAAACCTAAAGTATTTCAAAGACAGGGAAAACAAGTCAAAGCCATCTTGGAAACAGTTTTCCATCAGCTGGTCCACTATAGTCCTTCTGAAAGGACTGAAATGTTCTGTTTTCTCCTCTAGTCCATTTTCTCTTGATAAAAAACCTCTTTGCTCATCTACCAGTGGAAGTCACACAGCTGGAAAGCGCCCAGAAGAAGTGGTCGGGCAGGGAGCTCAGCCAGCTGTGGAAAAGTCATGCAGCACTCAGGAAGGACCATCCAGCTCAGGATGAGTGAGCCAAACTTGCCGGTTTTAACAGCATTAAAGTCTTCTGCATCATCTTCACTAGAAGTGGCCTTCCTTTTTTGATTTTTCCCATTCTCCCCTGAAGAAAATTTGACATTTTCTGCAGCAGCCAAAACCTCTTGCCTTTCTACCTTTCCACTACTGGAAAACAGATTCAGCTCACACACCCTACAGCTGCCCCCACAAGGAAGGGCAGGAAATGTGGCAGAAATGAGCATCTCCCACCAGAGATATCTCACCCCACCACCAGTGAGCACCTCCCTTACTGGGGCCAGGGAATCTTCCCACTGGGTCATGGGGCCTACAGGCTCCTGGGGTGGCACAGTGTCCTCAGGCATGGTTGAAATGGACTCAGACTAGAAAGACAGAGAAAGAGAAAGCCAGAAGATTATAATGACCACATATTTGCTGAAGCACTGAAAAACACCTAAGAAGGCTTTAGAAGAGGCAAGCAATAATCAGCAACACTTTTACTCAAACTGAACCTTCATTTTTTCACAGAGCTGCCATCACTTTCACCTGGGACCAAGGAGGAGATAGATTTTAAAAGAAGGAAGCTACAGATGGGAGATGAGAAGAGGGGAGACAGTAATCCAAATATCCATGCTGATGGAAAACAAGAGACTGGGAATACAGGCAAGTCTCACTACAGGGAAGCCTACGGAGGACACAACGAATTAATGCTCTATCCATCTGTAGCTGATGAAAAATAGGTTTAAGTATTTTAGGAATTCACTCCTAAGCATTCTTTGAGGGCCTGATTCAGCACCCACTGCACTCAATTTAGCCATGTAAGTGCAAAACCCATACTAGAAAAGAAGTTACTTATGGCTTCACAAGACTGAAGGAAAGCATCAGGTTTCTTTTACCTATAGGCAGTTCAACCTAGCCTTCCTAGAGAAACTCACAAACAAAAGTACTGAGCAATCTTTCCAGAAGAAGAAAAGACATTTTATCCACTTACAATCCTGATCTATTCAACTCCCAGCATTCAGCATTAAAATACATCAAGGTTTGGACAGTCAGAAAACCATGTACTAGGCACCCCTTCATAGCAAATTATTTTAAACATGGACGTGAAAAAATCTTCATCATGTTGTTCTCTATACTCATCTGGAGCAGAACTGAGCTTGCAGAGTCATTAAAATGCCAGTGATGTTCCATTAAAATGCCAAAATGTCACCATAGCTAACGGGGGCACAACTTACTGTTATTCCGAAGTGAATACTGAAGGGCTTTGAGAAAGCACTTGGAAGCTACTGAAATACCAAAGTCCAGTAATGAGAAGAAAAACACCCACACCATTATGGCCATGGGCTGACTGACTGTGAGGTCCTCTGCTTGCTGCAAACCAAATCAGAAATGTGCTTCAATAAAGGAAAGAATGGAGCTCACACCTCATGTTTCAGAGTGACTTTTGGAAAGCAATGGCCATTGCTATGAGCCACATCTTCCTACCTCATAAGTAGAATATTATCTACTTAAACACACACACACACATACACACATAAGAAATATTCTAGCTTCTTATTTACAAACTGTGGGAATAATTTCTATTCTAAATTAAACCTTTGTAAATAAATGTAGAATTACAGAGGCCTGCTAAGAACACCAGTGAACAGCTTGACTTACAGTATTTCAGATAAACCAAATCATGGCACTCAGATCATATGAAAGCAATTTTTCTGGGGAAAATCGGTTTTGCAATTCTCAAGTTATGTTGTAATAAAGCTCCCTATAGTGTATTTGTGGGTCCACTGATTCCAGGGACTCATCTGTGCTATATGTTTGCAATTATTTGGTAAGGATATACCAGTGACATAACTCTTATGACTACACAGGCTAAGCTCACCTCTTAAAGAACAATGCTTGGAAGTGATTGGGATTTTTTCCCACATTAATCCTCCATGCACTTTAAGTAATTTATGGTTACTTAAAGTTTTACAATTCTAAAAATTCTTTGTAGACTAAACCAGATGTTAATCTTCCTTTCTAAAAAGTGTTCTTGAACCCAACAGAGAGATAGCACCATTGATTAATAACCAAATTTTCTGTCATGTCATCTTTGAAGGATAGTTAAGGAAAACTCCCTTGTGATATGTACTTTTGAAACATTAGTGATGTCTGGATTTCTTTGATTTTCCTCGCTCTTCTTTCACTGCTGCCACTCCATAAAAGCTTCTTTGCATCCTTCAGAAATTATCTTATTAAAAAAATAATTAAATGAAGTTCCTAAATAAGTCTGTCCCTTTGACTAAAATTACAATTAACAAGCTATGGGACTGAAATCTATCCTCAAGGCAGATGCACAAACCCAACAAAGTAAACTGGAATAGCTACTGTTGACCTCAAAAGCACCAGAGTCTGGCCCACTGCAAACTTAAGTAAGTCACTGGATACCCATTCAGAAATCAAGCAAGCTATTCAAGGCTTACTCTTGCTGGATCTTTTAGATAATATGAGAACCAGCCTTAGCTGTCATTAGATTGGGAATTTTTATGGCCTCAATAGTACCACCTAATTTAAAGCAAAACATGTGATGATGGCCACGAAAGAGTGCTAAATATTCAGACAGCTTTGCTGGCTTGTAAAATAAGCCAAAATTAGTGCCTCACAGTATTCCACTCCAGCAGGATATTATTTTAAAAGTGGCTATAAGCAGCAGCAATTCTTATAGCTGGGACACAGGCAAGTGGTTTGGTGGAAGACCTAGGAATGTTGGCCACTTACATACAAATTCACATGCTGGAATCCAACACCCTCTCTCGAATCCCTCAAATGTTTACCCCTCTCTTTGTCATCTTCCCTAAATCATGGCAGACACAAAGCATCTGCCAGGAGGTCATGCTGAATCAGCAAGCAGGTACCACAGAGGAGCTGCTCTGATCTGTGATGGCTCCAACCACACAATGAAACTGGCACTTTTCTCGGCTTGCTTGGTGCTCGTCAGCCAAACGCTGAGAAAATGCAGTCTGATTAGAGGCTGCTTTTTCAGCAAGTGCCAAAATAAAACTTTTGCCTTCCAGAGGGTCACAGATTATTTATTAGCAATTATTTCTCTCGAAAATCCTCTTTTCCAGGAAATCATCTTTACTCTCTTCACTTCAGAAAGTTTACACACAGCTTTCCAGGATGTCACTGAAGTGCGAGCAAACTATTTACATTCCTGCCATATGTCTATTGATACCCTGCAGCTGTCTATCTAATTTACAATTAGACACCAAACTCCTGCTTGCGTAACTATTTGCATGCTTTCCCATTATATGTTTTTAACACAGTTAGAGTAGATGTAATTTTTAAATTTTTTTTAAATCCAGCTTATTTTTTCTTACTTTAAATTTGTTCATGTCTTCACATTTCTCCCAGTAAAAGAGGAGAAGGATTAAAAAATAAGCCTTACTGAATGCCCTGGGTTTTGGCAGGTCATAAGAGAGACAGCACTACCTCCAGCCTTGGAAGTTTTTAAGAAAACAGCTGTACAAAGTCACCATCAAGCTGATCTCATGCAGACAGCTGTCCTGCCCTGAATGGGAGACTGGACACAGAACTCCACAGATCCTATCCCGTGAGTTCTCCTAAAACTTCCAGATCCTGCCCTCCCAGCACAGGGAAGGAAATAGCATACCCTACTTCTTTCTGAAAAAAGAGGTAAAACCTGAACCACACACCAAGAAATACAGCCCTCCCTCCCTAGGAGACTAAGCCTAGTTGTGCTTTCAGAGCTCTACAGACACTTCAGGCATTAAAACTCGAATTCTGTGTGCATCCATATGCCTGCTTTTAAATTCAATCATGTGTCGTGACTGCTTCATGTGCTGAGCAACTAAATGCAACAGCAACACTCCTTAGAGCCACATGAGAAGCAACCCACCCCACAGGAACAGGGCCTGCACTTCCACTGCCTTCACTGCATTTCTTGAGCATAGATTCAACATTCAACCTCCAAATGCCCCACAAAAACATCTTTTGCAGCTCAAGGGGAAGATGCAACTGAGACAAAATTCCATGTGCAGGCTGAAAGCTGTAGCATAGAAAAACCTCTTAGGAAACTGTGGACGAGCACTGGTTTTGTGTGTCTACGTGTGCACATGGCTCCTACAGAGGATGAGCAAGTTTGATATCCTCACTCATTTGGTATCCCTAGCATCCCTTCATAATTGTCATGCAAAGGAGTATGCAACCTCAGCAAGGCCTGGGGAAAACCTCAGCATATATGTCTCTGCAATGAAAGGCTGACAGGTATTTTTCCAGGGCTCCAGGGGGAAGCAGGGAAAAAGATTAATTTCCTAATCCAAATAAAAGACTTGGAGATTTTAATTCTTTTTTCGATACCTGAACTAGTATTAAAATTACATACACATATCAGAAAAAAGCTAATCAAGTTTTCCTTTCTGATGAAACAGCATTCTAGACAGAAAGTTATTTTAGCTTAATTAAAATAAGTTACATATGATGAAAAGGTCTCACTTTCCTCTGTTCCTACAAAAACAGAGTAAGAGTTACAACTCTAAATGCAAGACATTGAACACAAAAAATATTATCAATTCCACAACTATCAAGAAGACATTCTGACATCTTCCAAATTAATTTTTGTCTTACTTCCACTCAAAAGAAAACTCCATTAAAATTAACAAGCTTTAACAAGCAATTTTGTTTTGAAGAAACAGCTTTTTCTAAGAGAAAATTGTTTCAGTGGATTTTTTTTTTCCTGTTTTGATCACTAACTAATTATTCGAAGACACTGCAGTTCTCTGATCCTGGACATATGACATGGATTATAGTGAAACCAGCTGGAGATTAAATTTCTAACTCACATATGGAGCTCATGACCCTCTTTATGAATCATCACACCGTTTGTTTAATATTTAATGCAACTCTTAGTTGCTCTGAAGAAAACGTTGAACAACAGGGGCCCATAAAATTAAAATCACACAGCAAAATCACAGCTTCTTGCAAGACCTCTCTCTTCTTTGGGACTTCATCACAAATCTGTCTGATCTAGGTTCATTAAGTTTATATTTTCACTCCCAAGACGGTAAGATATGATGAAACAGTAAGATTTCATATAAACATCTTTGATTATAGCTTTCAAGCCTCAAGACATATAGCCTTGCCTTTCATGGAAACCTAGGCATGGTAATATCTTGAGATTATAAAGAAATATTTCTGAGCATGCTAATCAAGAAATATTAGGAAAAGCGGGAAATTAAAACAGTGCGGTTCTAGATATAATTTTACTATCTTAAATGCATAGACCACGCACACTGGAAAAGCAACTGCCTCAGTCTTGGTCATCTCTCATTCCTTGGCTCCTTAACTCACCAGCATGAACAGTAAGTTCAGAAAACTATCAGTAGGATCTCAGAGAATGCAAACCTGCCATCAGGAACATTTTATCTATCTATTTTGGCAAAGCTAAAAGAAATAACACTTTTCCCAAATATATTTGTGCAGCTTCTGAAAATTGCCATAGCAATGAGTGCTATTAAATGGGTCGTGCAAGAAGTTTAAAGCTCCACCACCACCTGCTCATCTGAGCAAGGTCAGCAAAGCCAAGCCAAAACCCAGCTCCCCGCCTATCAGCCTGAATCTGTCTTTTGTTCAAAGACCTGTTTCCACTCAATATGAAGACACCTCTTTCCTTCAGCTTTCAGACCAAAACCCAGATTCACATCTAGTAACTGACAGACATCCAATGAGCAAAATCTCCTTCCAGACATTCTATTTTCTGGCATCAAGCATCCCTCTGCTTTCCCTTTCTGTTCCATCAGCATTCCCACTCTGATCTACCCCCATTATACCAAAAAATTACACCTTCTCACACCTAGATGCCTGTTGGATTGATACAGCATGAGTCAAGTCATATAAGGCTCATGCAGTCCTCTGCTATTAATTCCGCATCAGTGGGCACGATCTTTTAAAAGCTCTTTTTAATATAATGCCTGGTTGAATGGATTCAGTGTCTGGAGTTGTGTTTTCAGTCAGAAGCGGCGCTCCAGGCAAGTTTCAAAGCACAGGCAGTGTTGATTGCCTTGTGCCAGAGTGTGTCAGACGTGCAGCTGGGAGATGCTGGTGACTGTGCCAGCTTTAAATGCTGCTGCTGCCCTACCTGTGCAGTGAGCAGCAGGGGATGGGTGAGTACTCCTCATCCTCTCCAGGGCAGGTTACTGCTGCCCACGCCAAAGGCTCCTGATGCTGCCCTCAAGAGAAGATGGAAGGCTTTCCCACAGACATTTCTGCAGCTCTGCTTAGCTTCTTCACTCCTGCCCAAGACAACATCCACACGGGCAAAAAGGATTTTCGCATCCAAGGACCCACCAGTGTAGAGCAGAGCACTGTGCACCTCCGAATCTGCATGTCCTGCAAGTGGTTTATTCATTTTCCAAGTGAAAAGCATGCAGCTGAGCCCTAACGTCTGAACAGCCCCCATGGCTCAGCACTGAGCATCCACAGAGCATCAGCTCAGTTGCAGTCTCTGCAAGCTTGAACCCATCTGCAGGGGTAGTTGTGGAAACAGAAATCCCAGGCTGCCCATCTACCCATGCCAGGCAGCAGTAACATTCTTCCACTGAAAACATCAAGCACCCACTCCATGGAAAAAGCAGGTACCTAAGAAAGATTTTTCTGCCATGAAAGCACCTGTTGTGCTCTGCTGAATTATATATGTACGCACAGACCTCCCAAGCCCAGCAAAGCTGTCCTTGCCATCTCTTGTGGCTCTGCAGTTTGCATAACTATTCCAGAAGCACCTTCTTGTATGCTCCCCAGCAGAATTAATTAATGTTTGCACAGTACTTTGAAGATGAAAGTACTAAGTGACTGCAAAATATCAGGCCAGATTCTCAGCTGGTTTAAAATATAGCATTTGCAGCGCAGCATCTGGGCCAACAACCACCCTGGCTCATTAGAGAGACTCTGTAGCAAATGCCGAGGAAAAAAAAGAATTGGGAAAAAAAAAAAAGAAAAAGAATGTAGAAAAAGAAGAATATATGCAGAAAAGCAGCACTGAAGTAATAACCTTCATGCCTTTCACAGTCTCTCTTTCTGCAGAAGAGTACAAATCCACAGATTTGTAAAACTGTAGATTCTGCAGAAGAGTACAAATCCACAGTACAGAGCCACAACACTGTTCTCCTTCAAAACTCCTTAAAACTCACCTCTGCTGAGATGCCTACAAATCATTCAGCACTGATTAGCCAGCTGATGTACTGTGACTTCTGCACATTACATTCACCATAACCATCCCGCTCTTAATGTTGGCCCACCCCATCTGTTTACTCAACCTGCTTCTTCTTTCTTATCCTCTGCCTTCAGCATTTGCAGGTTTTTCTTTCTTTTATTTGGTGTCAGGCCCAGCCCAGGGATACACTGACACCAACAAAATGTCTTTCCAGTTTTTTGCAGGCCCCACGTAATAAGGACACGCAAAAGTCAGTCTCAAACGGTTAGCCTCAATAGGTTTAGACCCACTTACTCACTGTGTTCCTCTATAAAATGGTAGGTCATGGAAAGCAACCCATGACATTTAAGTCATGCACATGTTATACGTGAAGCAGCTGTGTGCTTTTACAAAAGGCGCTGTGCTGCTGCAGTTCAAAGGCTAAACTTCCTGTTTATGCTATGTATTTTTTTTTTCTTTTAATAGCAGAAATTACTCTGAAAATTGTAGATAGCGTGGTCCCAGCAAAAGGAGGAAGAGAGGAGGCGTGGTACCTGCAGACTGCACTCATCTGATGTCGGGACATCAGCTGGCCATGCACAGGATGAAGCAGTAGCAATGAGTAATATCTGAGGATGAGGTATCAGAGTGAGTCATCTCATCAATCACAACGGGACCGATACTGCGTGACTTGGATCTGGTCAAATCTCTCACCATATCCACGTGATCTAAGGGCCAAACTCAGTCTCACTTCAAAAACCAGAACTGCACTTATTTCAGGGAGGAAGTCATGCGTGCACAGGCTGTAGATACTCTTTCTGTGGCCTCAGTAGACCTTATATTTTTGACTCACTCACTAAATCAGTTACATGCACCATTCACAGATAAAAGAGGAGAGCCCTCAAGCTTTTTCCCACATGCAACAGTGAGACTCTACTCACTCAAATGCCTAAAAAAGCACTTAGGTTTTAGGTATTTAAATTAAAATATAACAAAAATAACACTCCATGCTGTGAGATTGCAGCCAGTGCTACAAATCCCAACGACACTACCTTTCTAAAAATATAAAGGTTTTTTTTAAAAAAGGTAAAACCAAAGAGAAAACTGGGGCCAAATGGTTTTCATCTGTACTCACTTGGTGCAGCAGGACTGATCAAAACATGATGATGAGAGGAGAGGATGCCTCTACCCACCTGAAAACAGGGAGACTGCCCATATACACACTTTGCCAGTAGTAGAGACTCACAGATGCATCCACGTGGGTTAACTTCCAAGCCCTGTGCCTTGGGCAAAGCTAGGTATTATTCCATCTGGTTGCAGATCTTTCTTACCCGAGTCTGATTCATGCTTCTGCTGTCCAAATGAAGCCTCTCTCCATTGAGAAACATTCCTTCTGCCTCTTCAGCATGACTTAGGCTGAGGCTCTGCACTCATAGTCCTAATCTCTAGAGAGCTGGGATGAGATTTTCAAAAGCACTTAGTGTTGACCTACCTCTGCTCCAAATCAGTCTGATCATATTAGGTTTAAGTATATTTAAGTCTGGCCATGTATATTTTGTCATAATAAACTAACCCCAAAGAAATGCTGCTGCTTTAATACAAGATTACGAGACCTGCAACTATATTTATGCATCTCAATAAGGAATCTGATTTTCCAGTTTCAGGTCTGTGGAATTATTTTGGAGCACGCTGAATATTCAGTACTGGCAGAACAGAGGTCAATGCAATTATGTCCCCTCTAAATTGAGTGCTAAAGAAGCACTGCACTGGAGACCTTAAGGCTGAAAACTCCAAAACTAATGCTTAAAATTAATAAAGATCTCAAGCCAACTAGAACACACTTCTTTTTTCAGTATACAAGAGTGGCTCTGCACAATGAAGACATAATTACCAATATAGGACCTTATCTTTCACCTCCTCCTTTTTTTTCCCCCCCAAAGAATAGCTAGGCAGTAAGTGTTTCTAAATGGCACAAGAAGTGACGGTCAGCTGCCACCAGCTTTTTTCCAATACACAAACCACTTCTCAACTTAGTCCATATGGCACCTTCAGAAAGACCAGAGTTAAGGAGTTCTGGCCATGAAGCTGTAGGACTAAATTACTCTTACAGATGACTTAGTCATTTTTAAAAAAAAAAACAGTTTATTGAACCTTCTTCTGCTGCATTTTCTCATTTGATATATATTTTTTTAACCAAATCCATAATTGGTCTATCTAAATGATTGACAGCAAAGGTGAAGGAAGAGTCTGTTGGTCTTGACTGCTGGAGTAATGAATAGAGAAACTGACATGCTAAATTTCATCACCTCCAATTGGAATTATAAATTATAGACTTCTTTTACATTATCATAATACCAAGTTCATCTTAAAAATAGAATGATTCCTTGGGGGTGTATTTATAGTGAAAAAATACATATCTAATGCAGTACTTAGCATATCTTCATATATTAATATAATTGGATTGATTGTTCAAATTTTGTTCTTATTTTTGGAAATTAAAAAGCAGAATCAGACCACCTTACATTTTTTTTTATAAGGTTCATCATTTTGCTCCTGCAGGACATTCTAAAAATTTTCAAAAGCTCTCTGTAATTTAACATATCCTCCTGCCCTCCCTACAGCTACTTGGCACATTGCATCTTTCCAGTTTGGCCAAGGGCCACTTTATCTGAGTCTGTACAAACTTTGCAGGGAGTGGAACTGAGATCTGAAGAAGTCTGTGGAAATAAAGTTTCTACCCCATAAAAACCCCTTAATTCAGCCTTCATCCCTAAGCAAACAACTTCTGCAAAACAAATCATTGTGTCCAAATGAATCAGTTTGTGTGAAAGCAAACACAGCCCATCAATAAAAGCAAAGGAATAAACCATGGGGAAATGTCTCCAAGCCAGATACAGCACATTTAGACTCTCCAGTGTACTTTGCATGACAAGGAGCGGAGAGAGCTCTTTAAACTTCTGTCTAAATTTGACTTAAGTTCAAATCATGCTGGTACAAAATCTCAATGCCCAGCTCCTAACACTTTAACTGCCTGTGGAAAGCAGAGAAGACAAAGATGATTTGCTTTGTGGGATGCCAAGAGGAGGGAATTTCTGGGGAGGGGGAAGATGCAGTGACCTAGGCCCCAAGTCCTGTCCTCCACCCCAAGCAATAAAACTCTCCATCTGCCCCAGATTCTTGACAGCATCTGTGGTAGGGCTAAAGTCACATCAGAGCTGGGGCAAAGGGAGATACCTTGGCCACAGCTCTTTCTGCTCACCTGAGTTTTCTATGCCTTTAATATATACAGCCCCATCAGCAATGCTGCTTCCTACTGACTTTTTTCCTTCCACAGGAAAAAATCAGGCTCAAGTCATCTGCACGATGAATTCCCCTTCAGCCCTCCTAAGTGCTGCCTGCCTTGAATTACACTGGTGTGACTTGAATCTATAAAATATTTTCAATTTGCAGAACAGTTTTGACATGGGGAGAAAGGAAGGGATAGCGAAGAAAAATATGCTTCAAATAAAATTTGGCACTATACAGAATTTCTTCCACCTCAGAAAAAAAAATCCTTTAAGACACAAATAAATGTATCTTATTAAGTTAGCAGGATATCTTCTCCTAATACTGCAATTAGCTTTCGTAGGAGATAGGCCCATGTACTGTCTTGAGAATAGACTCTCAGGCATATATAAGCATGTAATATCAGGCACACTTCTCTCAAATTAAGGAAAGCATTTGTCATTTCCAGTGCTGACACTGAAAAAGCAGTGTTTTAAATGCTGTATTAGCATAGACTCCCAAGGGATCTCCTGAGCAGTGCCTCTCAAGGAGCAAATCCCAGCACTGACTCCTGCAATTCCCTTTATGCTGCCTGAAGGGGAAGCGCTGCCGGGCAGCATCCCTTGCACGGGAGGAGGCAGCAAGACCCACAACACTGCAATGAGCTTGTTAACAAGCCATGGCTGAGACATCTGAAAGACTTTGAGTCTTTACCTCTTGCATAAGGAGCCTCTGCAGCAGTCCTATCCCGTCCTGAACTCCCACAGATGTCCAGAGCTCATCCCCTCACTCTGTTGCTACGCTCGGTACAACATACGCAGAGGTACCTGTTCATCACCTCCCACTCTGCACATTAGGCAAAAAGCAACTTTGTTTTACTTCAATTACTGCAGGCTTGGTAAAATGGAACTCTTGTCCATCAACAGGATGGTCTTCATTAGTCTGTTCCCCATCATTTAATGTGACTAAACCATCGCCAAACAGATTGCACTGACTATTCTATTAATATCCTGAATCCAGCAAACGGGGAAGAAAAGGTATTATTCTGGTAACTGTTTCAGGTTTGCTACCAGATACATGACAGAAATGTGCCTATGAAATGCTTACTTGCCCAGTATCACCCATGGGTAAGTGCGGACACTTTAGTTGCAAGAAAGCCACTAGAAAAAACTGGAAGGAAAGAAAAGCCACCGCATGGACTAAAAAAAAAAAAGGTAAAAAATACTGCCACACCATATCCAAGCACGCAGTGCAATGTTCTATAGCATGCTTACAATTAGCATGAAGCTGTTTTGTTGGTATCAGCACAGGTTCAAAATGTCTGACCCTTCCTACTCCACAAACCCTATACAGTGACAAAACCTGCTCTAATATCTGGACAGCCATAGTTATGTTTCCCATTGGCTATTTCTGTAACCCAAAGAGAAGCAGCATGTCCAGAGCACTATTTGCATTGCAGATGGGCAAAATCACATTCTGATGGTGTTCATGTTTGTCAACCAACAAGGACAAGGCTCTCGATGCAGTTATCCCGGCAGAGATGCATCCTCACCCAGCTGGAACCCATCTGAGATTCCCCTGGGCTAAGCTCCAGGTGGGGGACAGGACACAGTAACAGCACTCAGCGCTGCACAGTTTCCAGCTTCTCTTCAGCCTAACTGCTTAATATCTGGAACATCTAATAATTATTATTAATTGCACTTAACTGCAAACTGTAACATAAATGTGAGGAATGCACAAATAAACTCTGGCACACCTGCAGCTTAGCCCCTGCTCTTCACTTGGGTTCAGCTTTACCATGCAAACTTTGAAACATCTGTTACATACATACTACAACCAAGCTTTGCAAAATCTGTCAACCTGCAAGCCTTGGCAACAAAACCAGCCCAAGAGATGTAAGCAGCAATCTGAAAAGATACTCCCCAGGAATTAGATTTTGTAAACAAACATTTCAGCTAATTGCATTCTTGTTCTCAGTGCAATGAAGGCCCCATTTAGCCAAAGCATTTGTCTACAGAGTTTAGTTTCTTCCATCTAATGAACGTTGATCTTGTCTTAGCCTCAGCTGGTATATCATCAGGATCAACATGAAATGCTAATGGAGAGAGATGCTTAATATCATTTCAAGTGTTTAAGTTACAACTGCAGCTATTAAGGCAAATCCATTTTACCTGTTCCTCCTCAGGCTCCCCAGTGAGACAGATTTAAAACTTTCCATGGGGAGAAGTGATTCATAATGGCTACACAGATGAGAGAAAAAGCCTTTCACCATTAATTACAGCCAGCATTTTCCAAACCCAAGCTGGTCATTTCACGGGCACAACACATAATTAGCAAGGCCCGTTTTATTTTGTTGCCTTCACAAATCAGTTCACTTTTCAAAAAGCAAGGTGGCTGCCTCCATGCCAACCAGACAGAAAAATAAGGCTTTGTCATCCACTTGCAGTCCATGGCAGAAAAATCCAATGGGTTGTCCAGTTTTCACTCCCCTTACTGGTTCAACGCAGGAATTAGTGTTGCTCCCTCTGGCATCCCCAACATGAGACTTTGAGACGCATCCATTTAACCACCATCAGGCCTGTGAATGTAGTTCTTGGCAGTGAGAGAAACTTCCAAGCTTCCCAACTGCTCCGTCAAAGTGCAGGACCTGCAATAGCCAGAGCAGTGAGAAGGATGCTTCCTGCTCCTCTACCTGTAGAGGAACTGCACTGGGTTCAGCCCCAGAGGCATCCAAGCATCTTCACGGAGCATGCTTTGGAGACATCACGGTAACAGAAGCAGGGAATGATGCACTGTAAGAGATGCTGGACTCACTCACCAGAGATAACACTCTCAAACATCACCTGCATTTTAAGGCAGGACTGTTTCTTTCTTTGCATGGCTCAGGCTGCCCCTCAACCTCCTTGAGGAGCAACTTCTCCACAGAAGAGGCTTCTATGGGATACACCTGCCAAGATCCCAGTTTTGAACACCCAAAATACTGTTTGGAGCCCCTGGCGCCTGCTAGACAGAGCATGCTGCTGGAAGCTATTGTTAAAAATACTAAAGTTATCCTCATGCAGATTTTAAAAGGCCACTATTTATGCATGTAAATTCTGAAGGGCATTAGCAGCATCACTGACACACGCTGACAGCCAGCCCAGCTTTGGGAAGGGAATAAGCAGCAGCAACTGCCTGAATAATTGATGTGCTTTTACTCTGCCCCATGGCCCAGTTATTACATTGCTCACTCTCTTCAACTGCCTGTGGTTTCTAAATTAATTAGAAATCTTAATGTCATAGCCAGCCAGTATTAAAAAAAAAAAAAAAAAAGACACAGAGAACAAAGAAGAGAGCACTTCTCATGCCCTTGAGCCTTGAGCTTTCTTCCTTTGGTCTGGCCACGCAGGAAGTAAAAGCAGAGTCTCAATTTCTGCAGCTTTGGACCCTGCTCACTGATGTTAACAGCAGCCCAGCATGCAATCCACTCCATCTGCAAAAAGCCCCCATTGCACAGGGGTGAACATCCCCATCAAGGTCACTGACTCCATAAGATGGGGCAAAGCCTTTCCTAGGGGCTGGCTCATGCACGGAGCAGCTTCTGTGTCTTCTGCAATGAAATGTATCTGTTACGTCCCTAGCCCAGCCATTGCAACCAAGTGCCATGCAGCATCAAATAAAAAGACACAACTGCAGTCTGGAGGAATAAAGGAGCTCATGGTTGTTGTGCTCACACAGCTGACAGAGCTAAATGACTCTGTGGATCCCGTTCATGGGATGAAAAAAATTTGTGTGTGACTACCTGACCTTACAGACGAGGAGATCTAATCTAACAACGTGAGTGGCCATTCTTTTGCTGGCTATATACCCTTACCTACTTACAGCATTGCTTATGTGAAACTTTAAAACACCTACAGCTTTCAAGAAACCCGGTGGGAATAATTCCCATGTTTGAGCCACATTGCAATAGCACAGGTGGCTGTGTTTCAAGGCCTCGGAAAGCACGTAGCCGTGCTTTTAATCTCCTACTCACAAAAAGAAATACTACTTTTTTCAAAAATCTCTTTACAACTGTCTCAAAAGCATAAATAAACAAAAATGACTGAACTTGTAGAGATAATTTTAAATTGCACAGATAACTTAGACTAGTATTTTACCTTCCCATAAAAGAGTGGTGAAATACCAGAGAAACTCAACAGCAAGGTACAGTCCTCCTCTTTGCCAACACATCATGGCATACTGTAATCTGCAACATCAGTCCCCTTGGAAAACTCATTATTTTAAAGAAAACAGTTTTTTCAACCTTTCTTTTTGACATGGATAAACAGACTTAGAGCACTGAACTGTCTGACTCCCATGTAGCCATGATAAAAGTTATCCTACATCTCCCATACATGTCAAGTGCCCAAACAGGACAGTCCCACAGCAGAGAAATGACCTCATTTTGATGAGTGATGGTGACAGAAAGCATTACAGAGTTCTAAATGACACTAAAAGTCCAAATAGAAGTATCCAACAAAATGAATCCCACGTGGAAGGTAGTTTAAATCAATTTGACTCCAAATACAGGACAATGTGGCTCTCCAAAAGTTTAATGCATCCTGACCAAGCATTTATTTGCTCCAAGAGTTTCTTCTTCCATCTGCTCTTTTTCCTCTGCTGTCATAATTCTGCACTAAATTAATGCATGCAGAGACCGCCACAAGAAAAAGAGCAAGGTTCCACACAAGTTGCAAAGTTAAGCCCTTGAAGTATTTTTCAACATGCTTCTTGAGACAACACTCCCATTTGTAGGGTGGAAAGGTGGACTTTCAGAAACTGCTAATGCTGATACATGGAGAAACCAGAATTGTTCCACCCTACAATTTGTCTGTGTGTGTGTCATCTTTGCTTCATACTGCCTGTAAAATGCACATGCTAATTATTAGCAGTATGGCACTGCAGATGTAGTGAACACAAGATGTCACTCACATGCATTTTTCAAATCCAAGCAATGAAATTAAGTGTCTTGTAAAAACATGTCACATGTTCATCCAGAAAGTTTCCTGACCCCAGCAACATCTGCTGTGTCTCTCTCTTCATATCAATGTTTTTAAGTCTCACTAGGCTTGGTTTGCCGTACTCAGACTTATAGACCTTCACATTACACATTTATTTTTTTCTTCATACTGGTATATACCGATATATCTTCTTACTTTTAAGTCATTATATTAATTACTACAAAAACTTACTGAAAGGCTCAGCTCATGAAGATTCCTCAGCTTAATCCCAGTAACAATCATGCCCGACACACTTTAAGGCACAGGTGAGTTCCTGGTCCCTCTTCTGTGTGTATGTATGGATCATCATACATCTGAAAGGATGTACCAGCTGAAGCAGGACCACCACTCTTCAACATGGCCATGCCTGTCTTGTCCAACTTTTCCTCCAAGGAGGAAAGAGTGCAAAACCACTCAAGACCCTGTAGGGGTGCTCACCTCTTAGGCTTGGAAAGAAGGTGGAAGAAAATACAGGAGATGGCAGCAGTAGGAGCAGCAGGGCTCTGCTCACTGCTTTTTGGAGCCTGCTCTTTCAAGATGCAGCCCCTGGAAAAGTATCTCATGAAAGTTTGATGAACAGCATTTTGTTTAACATCAGCAACTGAGCCACAGCCCTGCCGAGCTGCGTTGCCACAACAAAATGTCACGACCCAGGAGGATCAAGAAACTCGACTGCAAGAGGCAGGCTCGCAGGCAGCAGAGGAGCTCACAGGCTGTGGAGCAGGATGCATCACCCCACGAGCAACTCGGTCACTGAAACATGAGGAGGCTGCTGTAATGCTGATGACCACTGAGACTCCTCTGACACTTGCCCAGCAGGCTGCAAGGCTCCACCAGGCAGTCTTGCAAACACTGCAGCCCTTTGCCCATTGGCACATACAAGCCTCAATTTTTTTTCCCTCTTTTACCCTTTTCACTTCTACATGTACTGAAAATATCTGCGGTATGCTCTTCCCTAGCATTTGCTTCAGCATTTTCATGCTCTGCTGCTTTTGTTCCCCTGTTCCCTTTACATAAAAGAATATTCTCAAGAAATAACTGAAAATACACAAAACCCATATGCAGACACAGCGCCGGAGGCTCATGCAACGTGATCAGGTCTAAATATTTTAGCACAGCAAACTAATGAGGCCCGACTGTATGGTCCGGTAAGTACCTTTTCTTGTTCTTCAGGTGCAAGGAATCCACACGCTATCTTTTGCAGAGTACTGTATTCAACATTTCTGGAAACAAAGAGAAAAAGAAAGCAATTAGAAAACGTTTATACTTGCCTCTAAGGACTTATCAGGCACTCATGAACTTTCTTCTATGCATTTACCAGAGGAAAGAGCAATGAACAACAGATTTTGGTCAATAGAACTGATTTTTGGAAAGTAAGAATTTTTAATGTCTATGAAATACATCTCTGAATGGGAAGACAGTAGTAATGCATACAAAGCAACAGTCAGAGGAAAAATCGGTGGACAGTATCACTGCCAGTAATTTAAAAATCCTTAGAGATTCAAGTAGATACCAAATACATATGCAGGAACATAAGTATCTCTTCCCACAACAGGCTCCAATGTAATCTGGAGAAACTATCGTTAAAGCAGACAATTTACCAGAGATTTTTAGAGGTCTCTATACCAGAATAAAAAACACCTACTTTGAAATGAAGTTAAATTATGATTGCAAGGATAGTAATTCCTTTTCCTCAGCAGCTACAATTTAAAATTTCTCTGTCCCTTTACATCTTCAGTATTTTTGCTAATTTCTGTGTTAGATGCTAAATATAACATTAAATGATAAAACAATGAAATGGATGGATTCAGATCAGACTCCTGGAAGCGCTGGTTTTATTAGGATTAATTATACATGAAAAATTGGTCCTCACACGAAATTTCAGTGAGAATCAGTCTTGTCAGAGTCAAGCAGGACAGCACAGGACCCCGGGACCTCATCCCATTCCAGTGAAATAATTAGAAAATATAATTAAAAACCCATGCAAGGGAAACAGTAATGAGTCCTCCCGCCTGAATTTTGCTTCCAATATCAAGTACAAATACAGCTCGTTTTCTGCAACCTGTACAGGAGAACACAGGCCACGTTATTTGAAAGAAGTGTATTGAAATGAAAAAACTTTAAAGACTGATTTAAAAGGGATCCAGTGTTAAACCGGGGCCAACTGTTCCAGTTACAGCAATGAGTCTCCAAGCCTTTCCCAGCCAGGGCTGTAGCACAGCTTTCACTCTGCTGCCATGGAACCACACCCCAGACCACCCTACACCTTCAAGCATTTCAGACCAAAAAAAAATGGTCCTGGGGCTCCGGTTTCACATCTGAGCTAATCCAGAACATTCTTACTTTAATTTTCAATGGCAAAAAAACAAAGTTGCACCCTAGCTCTAAGCACTCCTCAGCAGATCCTCTCCTGAGAGCATGAGAAGAACGAGGCCGAGGCATTGGTCCCTAAGGTGTAATTCATCTTATTTATGTACTGAAGAAGCAATTGCTTGCATTCAGTAACCTTGGAAGTCAGACAAGTAAGTTAAAACTTAAAACAAGGCTTGAGAGACCAGCATGCATGCTGCTTTTTGAGTGATTTCTCTATAATAGGCAAGTATGGATGCTTTGGAAGAAAAAGAGACCTATTCCAACTTGCCTGTCAGCAAAATTGCCTCTGTAAGCAATAAACAGGCTTTGGATCATCTAAGAAATTTACAGGCAAACTCTGGGTAAGGCCAGTTATTATTCCTCACTATGAAAAAAATGAAAAAAGTCTCTAGATGTACAGATTATACTCATTTTCAGCCTTGGATTTTGACCAAATATATACAGTTTCAGGAAAAAACACTTTTACTAGTAGAGCAGACCAGGCAACACCTCGTAAGGGCATCCATATACTTTATTTCTAGGAAAAATGCCATTTGTTTAGACTACTCTACTTGTGCTTTATAGCAAAACCTTTACCTGGTTCCAAGAAGCTTTTGGAGAATAATTCTCATTTGATAGGGGCATTACAAAGCAGTGAAACTGTAGTTTGCCTGGTTTGAAGAAGTTAATGTTTGTTACCCCATTGACTTGCAATGGCTTTTAAAATAAAATTAAAACAAGATCTTTGGTTTCATTTATGATACCCCACATTTTACTTCTGCTTGAAGCATAAAGGACTAGAGATAGAACAACACACTGGTTTATAGCTCCTCTGTGTCATTTTAGGATTCAGCACATGCTCTTCTCCCAGCTCACCTTTATTTTATCATAATGTGAGTGTACTGACTGGTAAATTTTTCTTGCCTTCCATTCCCAAATGCCAAATGTGTAACCTTGAGTTGGCCTCTGCCATATGCTATTTCTATGCAGATTTCAAATGCAGATTGGGGAATTCTTGTTCTTATTAAAATAGGAAGGGAACCATACAGGGATTCCTGCAAGAGCAAAGATCTTGCAAAATACTTGTTAGAGAATCGACGCTCACTGGCAGGGGTGCACTGCAGGAACTACAGGGATTTGGCATTAGCCCTAAATCAGAGCATAAACACACTAAATAAAGAGGCATTGCTTTACCTCTGACTCCTACTAATACTCAGAGCAGTGGAGGTTCTGTCCATTATACAGGGGAGCCTTGTTTTGATCCTCTTTTGCTGCTCGCCACCTCACTTGACCAACCTGCTTGCCCTCAAACCTACAGTGCTTCTCAGAAAGCATTTGCTGCTTCTTCTGCAGTTCTCCCCTGGTCATATTATGCCTGGACAATTTGGAAAGGGGCCTCACTTGGGATGCTAAGGAGGGGGACCTCTACCTCCCAAGTTTACTGCTAAATGAATGATGGAGATACTCCAACATAATCCACTTTTACTAACATGGCTGCTGGTGTTCATGCTGGCTAAATATCAATAAATCCTCTGCTACGGTGAGAAATGCATCCACTCAAAGAGGACAAGGGCATATTGCATGATCACAAGCTGCCACAATAAGGGCAGTTGACCTGCAAACTAGCATGCTGCTGCACCTCCATCCCAAACCAGAAGCTTCTAATAAGGAGAGCAACAATAAATACTTTACTTTGGCAACAGCAAAGGCTAGGAGAAGAATCCAACAAGATGGGATAGCTCACCCCTGAGGATCTGTCTTTACTGCAAAAAGCCAAGTAGCCCAATTTCTGTCACAAATGCTCACATTAGAGGGACCCCCATGTAGTTTTAGGCAACCAATAGGAGGCTTCTGAAAAAGCTCTGCTAAAACATTCCAAGCACCTCACTTCGGGCTCTGCAGAAGCAGGAGCGAGCACCCAGTACCAGCGTCCTGCTTTTGGGGATGAAAACCCACACTGAGCAGCACTCCCTTGCTGTCAGGCATCAGCATCCCTGCATCAGCCCAAGGAAACCCAATCAGCAACTTTCACCCACAGTGACTTAATTAACAGGCACCCTACAGATTTCTCCAAATCCTTCACACTGACACCCTCCATTACCAAGCTCTTTTGATGAAAGTGATTAAAGCTAACAATTATAATTTCTTTTAGAGATGCCCCTAGAGGCTTCAGCAAGGCTCAGACTTCATTGTTCACAGAACACAATGCAAAGAAATCTCTCTCCTGAAGAGCTCATCCTCCACAAAGACAAGGCAATCAAGGAATAGCAGAAAGAAAGACAAGGAGACAAAAAATTTTTGCTCAAGGTCAAAAAGCAGGCCCCTGCCAGAACTAGAACAAAACCCACCTCCTCTGGAGTACTCATGAGGCCATGCTGACTCTCCAATACTAAGCTGATCAACTCTTTATCAAGTGTCAAGAGCAGGGGAAGTAGTTCAGTGCTACTTGCTGTTCTGGTTCCGGTTCTAATGATGTCTCATTGTGGTGGCTATCCAAGCAAAGCTAACCGTGACAGTTAAAACATTACCTCCCCTTCACATTCCAAATAAATGCTTCCCATACTTTTTCATGCAGATTACTGACAAATCAATCTCCCTCAGATTTTTTATTCTTCCATCAATGCTCTCAACAAAGAGTGATTGCTCAAGCACCCTTCTCAACCTTGCACTTCCAATTTTTTAAAGAATGGTCAATCTCAATATGCATAATTATAATTGCAAATGGATAGTTTCATCTTGCACTCTTCTGTTTTAATGGGGTTATGTACCGTCAAATCTCTGCAGTAACATTTGAAGTAAAAATGTCCTACGTCATTCATGTGTGGTTTAGATATTTAAAACATTAATATGCAACTTGTGGTATTACAAAAGGTTAGATTTCTAACTACCTGGCTCAGTTATGACACCATAAATCTGATGTATTCTTCACTGATCACTAGAAAAATCTTTCCAAAGCAGTATAACTGTAATTTGATAGAACTTCTTGACATACGATTCATCAATAAGAGAGTGGTTCTGTTGCGCTTTCTGCAGGGACAGAACAAAGCAGAAGTGTGCAAAGTGAGTGAAGCTTTTAGTCTTTGCAAACAACCTCGGTGCATAAAATATTAAAAGCAATGCTAAACTAATGTCTGGCAAGAAGTGCAGGCAATTCACTACAACTCATATTACAAATGCCTTTGGTTTACCATTTTAAAAACATTAGAGTCTACCATTATGGTTGTGTATCATCGTGCTGTACATTAACCTCTGTAATTTTCCAACATGGTATACTGCAGTAACACAAAATAGGCTATCTGGCAAAAAAGACGTAATATTTAAGGAGAGCAGACAGGAAAGCTCCTTGCTCCTTCCTGCCAAAGACAGCAGGAGAAAGTCCAGTCCTCTTTTCCTCAAAGCAAATGGTAAAATCCCATTAATTTCCCCTGGAATGGACAGATCCGCGGCATCTGGGAAAGGATTCAGTCTAAATACACTGCAGACATAACAGATGAATGATTTGGGGGAAAGGGGTCGCCTGCTCTCATTTTAACACTTCTGTGTAACAGCAACAAAGCAGGTCATTTCTGTAAGCTTAAAAATGTTTTGTGAGCTTTCAGTAGGATTTTCCCCTCAGCATTTTTTGCCTTCTGTTTCCATTTTCTTCTTGTTCATACGCTTAATGGCTTTCAAATCTGTTGAGTGCACAAGATGCTTAAAGGCTACACTTGAAATTTACTGTTGTAGGACACACATGGATGAAATATTGTTCTCCTACAATTAATAGGAAAACATTTACATTTGATGTATTTGGAACAATTATGTTTTCTCCACTAAAGAAACGAACTGGAAGCTAAATTTTCACTTGCACACAATATGGAAGTTTTCATAGCAAGATATCTATTTCAGGTACTGAAAAACAATCATAATAAAATGCTCCTTGTGTTTGCAAATTACTCTAATTTCCAGAATGAACTGTATCCGCTCAGAAATATTTCTAATAATTAAACTAGAAAGATTTCACTGGTTTTGTAACTGTTTTCAAAGATTCTTTTATTTCTTTTTCTTGGTAGGATAAGAGACTTCTGAAAACACGAAAAAAAAACTAGGAAAGAAGAAGAAAGAGACCACAGCCCAAAACCAAGACAGCAGCACACAGCCAGGGCATTGTGGAGTCCTGCTTCTCCTGTACAAGATGCAACACACACTCAAACCTTGCTGCTTCCCCTACGAGGCCACTGACTTTCTGCTCTCCTTCCTATAGAACAACCTGGCTCTTTCGTCTCATTCTCCACTTCTAACATATCTGAAGTTCCATCCAAACCCAAATGCTTCTGTTAAATATATTGAGTTTGAGAAGAAAAAGGTCAGCTTCATTTTGTCTCAGCTGGCTCTAGCTCCCAGCTGTCAGGACCAATGGGTGCTAAGGTTAAGAGAGACTTTTTGAGCCTTTGAAGCAGAGAGCAGCCATTATTTCAAGCTGGCATGCCTGAGATTTTTTTTCCAAGCAACATACTGGCTCCAAGTGGCTTTTGAAGCAAGCAGTCAGGCAGCTATGTGAAACCCAGGATCTGGTATTGGAAGATCCAGAGAGCTCCCTGCGACAGCAAGGCATTTAATGAGAGGAGAGGGGAGCCTGGAGCCCTGCCAAATCTAATCCTGGTTATACGTGCCACAGCTGGATTTCTTCAAGTAGGGGCTATTACACTGGCACACTGCTGACCAAAATCTTCTGTTTCGTGTAAATTCTCTGCAAAGACCTTAGGAGATAAAACTGATTAATCCTAATTAAAATGAAAATCAAGGAAATGACACAGTCTGTTGAATCTACTTGATGAATCAAAAGCTTCCCTCATTTCTATGTTAATTGTCTTTTTACAAATGTGCAGCACTCTCATATGCACAGAATAATGTTTTCATATTTTTCTTCACTTGGAACATATCAGGACAGATGTTACAAAGCAACCAGAGAGCTCTTCTGCATTATCAGGCCCCTGCAGAAGTGCCTAGCTGGGTGCTGACTCCTTTCTCAGACTTCTTATAGCTTTAATGAAAATAAAATCCCAGCCTGCAGCAGTGCAGCAGCCCAGACACTGAAGGTAGGAAAGGACTGGCACCAGGCAGGATGCAGCACCTTCCAGGATGCTGAAAGGTGTGCAAGATGTCCCATTAGCATTGAGTAGGGAATGTGCCATAAGTTAAATTCAACCAACACAAACACACAAAATCCCTGCTCTCCATATGCATGAGTCTGATAACATTTCCATGAAATGCTGCCACCCGAGTTTTTATCAAAAGCCTACTTACACAGTATCACAGAGAGGACATTTGGGAAAGCAATCAACCTGCAACACATTCTTGAAGTGCAGAAATGCAGAACAGACCCTTTCAAGGACAGTTCAGCTTAGGATGGGAGTGATTTAAAGAGGAATAAACCAGCACACTGTTAACACCAGCCAATTAGGAGGTGGAAAGCACAGAAAGGTCTTTATAGATACGTATATAACACATTAAAGAGATCCACGTCTTTTCATATCCAGTCAAAATCACATCTTGCCTAAACTTGTAGGGGGGGCAAAACTAACCTAAGTGGTAAATGCACACTGGACAAAATCCAGAATCTGCTGCATTACTCGCTTAGACACCATTTATTGTGGTTACATTTTATTATACAGTAGTAAAAAATTACAAGGCAACATCCTGTGTTATTTCCCGCTGGGATAAATGATACAGATGTACTATTAAACCTCAAAACCAGCACCAGTCTGCCAGGCTACATTCCATTTGTGTCTTTATAATGTGTCAATAGGCTGACATTTATGCCTTCTGATGGTAAAGCGAATTATGTTATAGACATTTAAATATGCCATAAAATGCCTAGCACTGCACAAACTTAGGAACTCTTCCAATCTTTACCAAAACAACACACACAAATCAAAACTCTCACCAGACACCAGCATCCAAACTTAGGACATACTGGTTTCCTTTTTTTCCATGCTAAATTGATTTTTGTACTGCTGTCAGCCCCAACTGACACTGGGAAGGCACTCATGAAGGTCTGCCATAATATGCAGCCCAAGGGCACCCTAAACCATGGAAATGGACCAGAAAGGGATGGTCCTATAGTGATCTCACTGCAGGTCACACACTGAATGTGAACTAAGACACAATCTAAGCATGGTCAGTGGTAAGGGTTTGAGGGATATCAAGTTCAGTAATTCTGATTTAAAAAGAGCTCTCTCTGCTTAGTCACCACAAGCTCCTTTGAAAAAGCCAGCCTGGCAAGAAATCAAGACAAAATACTCATAGATTGGCTATTAAATGTCCTGCTTGTGAGAAATGTCAAGACAAAAATATGGAGACTAGTATCCAATGGATATTTTAGGCCCATCATAGTCTTGTATTAATGCCATTCACCAAAGTTTGTTAACTGGAAATGAGGCTCTAAGATATGTAGGGGGTAAAATCAGACTGGGGGAACAAAGAAATTCATGCTTGGGGCTAGACGGTCAAAATTAAAAAGTCCATCCATGGTCGAATTACAGGGGCTAGTAGAAGACTGGAGTAACTAGAAGTGGTGAACAGGGATGCATAAACAGCAAAACTTGATGGGATTGTCTAAAACCAAAGAAGCCCGAAGGCTGTGGTTGAAGCTTTTTTTGCACACATCCAACTCCTTAATAATATAAATGATAAGCAGGCAAAAGCAAAAGAGGAGTTCAAAAATATGTAGCCTAGAAAGGCATGCTGGGAGGAGGGCTGCATGCTCCAGTTACCATCCCTTTAGCAACTGGCATGTGAGGATAAGTAAAAGCTGCAAACATACCAACTCCATAGTATTCTGCAGGGATCACATCTTGGAATGACTGTAATTGGAATAAGGGGCACTGATGCTTCAGGGACTTGTTTAAAAAAACATCCTCACAAGAAAATTATCATAGAAACAAGTCTGGGGTATTTTGCCTCTGAGAACATTTAGAGCTTAATGCATTAGAAATGCAGCTGCATCAGATACTGCACTAGGATTGTCCATAATCAAGCTGCAGGCAGGAAAATGCCAGGCTAAGCCACTTCATTACAGTGCTTCCTATCAAAATGAGACAGAAAGTGGCTACTTCTACACTCTGAAAAGTTTTTAATTGTATCTAGAAATTACCTTCTACTTTAAATTTCATTCTGAAATTGTCTAATAGAGGCTGCTCAAGTTGAGTTTGTCATACTTCTAAATAATTATTATTAAAGTGACAGTAACATCTTTCCCTGAAGTTTACATCACCTAAAGTGTCTTTGAAAAAATGCCCGTATCATTAAACTTAACACCAAATGTGACTAAAACAGAGAACTATCCTGACCTTTTTTAATTCCAAGTGGCTTAGCAGTCACAGTCTTACTCCTAAAGAAGGCCCATCACCTTTTCTGATTTGGTGACATGAGTGAACCTCTTTTGCAAGACAGAGGAATATCTCACATCAGAGTGTGATGAACACACAGGCACAAGCTTGGATGATACTCATAATCAAGACTAAAGATTATTAACAGGCTGCATTATTTCAAAACACAGTCCAATCTAAAAAGTCCGAAGACGACCAGATTTTCAAGAGCACCTTCTACAAGCTCATTCTACCAACTTGGCAGCATTGGCAAGGACGGGCCTTGGAAATTCTGCACCACTTGGAAGCCACCAGAAAAGCAGAGGGTCTCTATTCAGACACCCTCATGAAATCAACCATCCAACAATCTGCTACACAAATCCAATGAGAAATCTTCCAGCTCATGATGAAGATTTTAAAAAGGAAGGGAACAAAGGCTCCTGCTCCTTCAAAAGCAGGAAACAAAATTTTCCCAAAAAGAGGGGATCTAAGGAAACTAAGGAAAGTACACAGTCGTGCCCTGAAAAATTTTCTTTTGATTTTCTACAGGGCAGACCATCGCTCAAGTTTTAAAGACCTGTAAATGCAGCTAATCTGGACATTAAAGATACATAAATCTGTAAATGTAAAATAAATAAATGAAATGTTGCATGAAGAAATCCATGAGAGGAAAAATCTTAACCAGTGTCTCCTCACACAGTTATTATGCAATATTAGGATTCAATCACCTTTTTCCTCAGACATATATCAGAAAGATATATAAAGACTGGCATTTAAAGACATCTCTGGCTACAGTTGCTTTTGAACTGACTTCAACCATCTTTGTTTTATTACCTCAGATAGCATGATGTCATCAAAAGCCTTTTAATGTCTTTTAAGACCTTTTCCAGTTTTCTTAAATTATTAGGTGTGAATATGTGCATGTGTGTGGCATTTCTTTATTCCTGCAACTATGTGATAAACTGCAGTGCCACAAGATAAATTGAATTCAGTTTACAAATCTGACCTCCTCACTTGAACTCTGCCTGCTAATCCATTTCAGCTGGGACTATTTCTAATATACCATACTTCCAAACAGCTTTCAAACAGCTGTAGTGACTTTTTTTTTTTTTTTTTGTGTGTTTTGAAATGGTTTTCACATAGAAGTATTTTCTTATTTGCACCAGAAAGTGGAACAGATTACAAGCAGATAGACCCTGGCTCCTGGCAACTCCAGGACTGCATGTCAGGTACATCCCAAGCAAAGGAGAATAAGAGCAGCTCTAGGCGTACAGGTAACTTTTCTGCTGTGGTGTGTTCGTATCTTTAACGGTGTGCCTCCAACAATATCTCCCACACACCTGCAATCCCATTAAAATCTTTAGAAGTTACCATGCATCACCCTGCAACAGTTTTAATGAAGGTTTAGACACTCAAGCCTGGCTTTCACATAGGTCACCCCACATCATGCAGGTGGTGCATCACCCTACCATACGGGACTCAATTAAACCAGGTGCTGTGCCGCTTCCTGCTCAAGTTCAGGCAAGCAATTTGGGTAATCTTCTGCTTCCACAACAACTTCTGGAATTCAGAACAAATGCTTCAAGTAATGAATGCATTGTGATTCAGAAGGGGTAACTAATAATCAAACCAATTTTGGGTTTCCCTTTGGAACAGATGAATATACTTTGATCATTAGTCTTCCAGAGGTAGCAGAGAACCAGCTCTCCCTAACACACATTTTCTCTATGTGTTTGAGAAGTTCACTGCTTTTCAACAGGTTTTTTTTGGTTTTTTTTTTAAACTTTATAAATTTCCTTGCTTGGTTCCATCCTAATTTTTTTTTGGAAGGTAAATGATAAAGTTTTGTTTGCATTAAGCCATCCTAAACAAATCATCTCTCAACTACTCACCACAATTTTTCACAGAAAGGACAAGAATAAGTTTTTTAATAGCTTGCTTAAATATCCATGACAGAAGAGTCCTACTGCTGCCAAGCTGCCACTTGCATTTGCCGTGCCTGACCAAACAGCAAAACCACCTCTTTCTTGGCCTATCCTTGAATCTCAGACAAGATGGATGCTCGGAGTAGCACTTCCCATTCAGCTGATGGGTGCACTTTACTAAGCAAAGCAACCAACTACACAGTTTAAGTATGAGCTTAACTCTACATCTGCTCTAAGATACCATAACCCACCAGCTCATGCTGCCACACCATCCCTAATACAGGGTGTAAACCTCAGCATTACTCCTGCACAAGGAAAACAAGCCAGCCCCCTTCTCAGCTTGAAGTAACTGAGAAGTCTTAGCAGCCTCCATAAAACTAGTGTGGATGAAAGTTAAGGATAAGGTTAAGGGCCCTGACCAGACTGCTGGGGTCTTGCTGCATTTTTCCAAAAGAAGTTTGATGGAATCAGATATATAAACATGACTGGCTTAAGCAATTAGACCGGCATTTGCCATAAACTCTGCAATCAAATATTCATTTCATTTTGCAATGTCATCAGTAGTCTCACACAAGTAAAAGCAAATTAAAAATGCAGGAAAGTATTCCAGGTAATCATATGCTTTTTTAAGGAGCTAAATTACTTATTTAAATTAGAGAGACATACTGAATGGGATGGCTGTGAAAAAAACCTTTTGCAGGAACTGGCAGAGATACTGGTTTCGAGTAAATCAAAACTTCTGTGTGATGATACACGATAACAAAAGCATCAATTAACACGGTGGGGTTTTTTTACCCATTCCAAGCCCACATTATAGATACTTTCTACTTCTAGAAAACTGCACTTGGTTGAAGCCAAAAGTAAAAACTTGACTACCTTTCAGGCATGTCAGTTTTGGCTGATATGTTCTGCACAAGCCACATAAATTATTAATCCTTTCTGAAATAAATAAAATAAACAAAGGCATTAAGAAAAAGTGTGTTTTTATTGGGCAATCCTTTAAGGGTGTTCTGCACGTGGATGTCTCAAAGAACACCACAGTTTTATTCATAGCTGGCTTGTGTTTAGAGATATGAAAGGAATAAACAACTCTTAATATGATGAGCACTGCTCGGGATTTCCTTAACATGGAAGAGAAGATCTTACTAATGTTTTGACCTGAAATGAAGAAGACAAACCTCTAGTAATTAGAAGAAAAATGTGCTTTAAATTTTCCTTCTTTTTGTATAAACCATTACAGAGGTCATTTGGTCAAAAAGTCTCAGTAGCTGAACACCACAGAGAAATGTATGTTCTGAACCTGCTCTCTGCTGAACCTCACAGAGAAACCCCATTCTTGCTGGTGATTCCTCATTGGTATGGACAAGTGTAAACAGAGACACAGTATCCAAAACATTTTACCAGAGCAAGAATATTGCTTGAAAAACGGCTAGTGAATGACAACAGGAGACTAGAATTGTTTGAACAGTATGAAGAACAAAAAAAAGTGCTAGTCAGTTAGTTAGCAGAATACTGAGAGGCAGTATGCTTTCATCCAGTAATAGATTTATCAGTAAAAACCCTGGACAGAAAAATTAAAAATGTTGGTAGAGTTAGGATTGAATACCACTCTCTTGATTGACTTGAAGCGCTGGTGAGACATAATGACCTAAAAGGAAAGAAGGATGGACAAACCCATGGCAGCTCCCAGATGTCAATTGCTGCTTCACACCAGATGGCTGGGGGGACCATGACAGCTGAGGTGAAAACCACCCTGAAAGGCAGTCTGTACACACACCTGACCAGCATCACAACTCACATTCAACATTCTTAAATTGCAATTTATTAGCTGGCACACATTCTGGCTGGGATCTCCTTGAACACTTATCAGAGACATTCACACCTATTCCTACATCTGGAACAAGTGACTCCACTCACATCACTTTAGGGCGATAAAAATGATAGCAATTGGTCTGGACTGGGACACCAGCAACCCCTGATGGCTGATGCACATTTTCTTTCATTCTGAACTGCTCTAAGAGATCCCAGTGCTAAGCAAACCCTAAGCAGTGGATGGTCCCTCAGAAAAAAAGTGAGAAGCTGCTTCCAGAAGCCCATCTCAAGCCCTTGCTCACTGCCATCAGCATCAAAGACTTCCTTGTAAGACCGATCTTCACAACTTCTGGGCTATACTTCAATCATTCACATGGCACCAGCAGAGAGAGCACAGCAAAAAATTTGGGCTTGCAGTGTTGAACAAATGTAGTATATAAAGGAAGCTGACAGGAAGGTGCATTTTTGCTGAGCAGTATCCAATAAATAAATTATAAAGAACTGTAACTGCTAACTATTAAGAGACAGATTTATATGATAGCTAAAGCTTTCATAGTTGAGGAAGGAATGTCTAATGAAACAGCATAGCTGTGATTTAGCACCATGTTTAAAATCATAGTTACATATATTTTGTATTTCCGACTGGTCTTCGCTATCAAGTCATATATTGGCTTCGCCTGATATACGTGTCCTTTTTTGCATATGTAATGAGCTTACCAGCTTCCAGTAGAAAAGGCAATTTTAGAGCCATTTTCTCACAAGGTTTGCACTTAGATATGCCAGATGACTCATCCGCTGTACTAACAGACACAGTGAATCCAACAAGGTGAAAAATGTTAAAGGCTGAGATTCTGCACGGCACAGTAGGAGGATGAAGAGCACAAAGACATTAAACTGAGAGGGACTGTCTTAGCCAGCAAGGCTTACTGGGAGTAGGGGAAAAAAAACCCAACACAAACTTCCTTATATATTTTTATCATTTGCTAGGACCTTACAGTTCCTTGCATGTCAGGCCTTGATCATCCCAGAAATACAGCTTCAGGTTCCCTAAATTAGTCCTAAAGCCTTCAGTCACCTGGATAAAGTAGCTGAGACTCCCAAGACGGCTTTCAACATCCACAGGAGCCTCTGGGGCTTTAGCACATCTGAGATCTGCAAGGCTGTGTTTTAAAGCCAAGCTTTGGGCAGCGTTCCCCAGAATCCTGGCCCAGCTGCTCCCATTTCCAGGCTGAAGTGGACTTAGGGCTCAGCTGCTATGGATTTCTGTGTAACACCAGCCAAAGGATTCCAGCTCACTGCTCCAGACACAGTGAGTGCAATCATTGCTGGTCAGTCTGTGCCCTGCTCCAGAAAGAGGGAAATTAGTGGTAACTTCTGTTGCAAAATGTGAAGGGCCAGGGGAGAGCTACATATAACTCTGACTGCCCTTCTCAGTGTCATCATACACGTTTTACTGTAGCCACAAAAGCAAAGGAATCTGCAGGAATTGGTGCTGCAGTTACACCACAGAACTATGTATGAAGACATCTCCGTTGAATACCGCAAGATTTCTTTCCTAATGAAATCTTTTCCCTGTACTTTTCATAAATATTTAAATAAACAAAACCAGAAAACCACTACAAAAACTCTTTGTCCAGTTGCAATGTTTTGAAAATAATACCTAAACCACGTTTCTATTGGATTTTATTAATGCTGAAGCCCAAGTGAACATTTAGGCAGCATTTATCATACTCAGAGCACTGTGCAAATGCAAGCTAATGCATGATTTGTGGTCCTGCTCAGCAGGTCTGAGGCGCTCTAATTCCTGAGTGTCTACATCCTTCAGCCTGACTTGAGTCCTGCACCTTGAGCCAACAGGCACCCACCACCCAAGCACAGGCAAGCTGCAAGTGTTTCAGATCAGCAGCAGCTCTGGACATCACACAGTAAAATCCTGCTGCTGTTTATCTGTTTCATAGCAGTCTCTACCTTGGAGTCACATCTCAGCTAAGATTCGGTTAACACAGCTCATAAAATACTATTCTATCCATCTAAATAGCAAAGAAAAGGGGGGATAAAGGCAAATAAATAAAACATTTTACAGAGTAGATCTTTTAGAGAGTTTTAGCAGCTCCTTTTTTTTCCCCAAATAACAGAGGACTTATCCTTGAAGATGCTTACAAGTTAGCTTTCTCTTTTAGTCACAGCACTTTGGAGAGTAAATAATCGTAATTGTCTTGTACATTGCTGACTACATCAAGGGGAACACAGCAAGGGATATGGCCCAGAAAGTAGCTGGTACATCTCACATCATCAGGAATGAGTACAACAGAGGCTATGTTAAAAGGAAAGGTAGAGAATTTAGTATCACTGCAACATACGAAACAGTCTCTCACATCTGCCAAGTATATGTCTTTCCTACATATGCAGCATATAAACCTATGTCCAAGTGGGTTCCCAATCCAGAGGGTTAAGATAGGAGGTTGGATCACAAAATCAACCACTTTTTACTGCAGAAAAGACAACTGTATTCCCTTGAACTCTGACAAGCCAAAAGACACTCCTGCTTTTCTGAAAGGACTAATGCTGCTGGTATTTCCCATGGGACTTGAACTAGTGACTGGATGGAGGGCAGGTGAGTCACGGGCCCTCACTTGCAAGAGAAGGGCAAAATTAATCAAAGGGTTAGAGAAACTATTTGATAGTTTTGTACTGCAATTAGAGCCATACTGCTCTGAAGCTGTCTCTGGGATATTTCTTACACAGAATACTTCAACAGCAGAAAAATCTGAAAGTGCTTCAAGGCTTCCAGGTCTTTGAGGGCAACCAAGAGGTTTGGCATTTTTGACAGCAGGCAGGAAACCTCCTGAGTAATGCCTTGTGTTCATTAAAGCTGTCACGGTAGGATTTTGCATGCTTCCTGCAAGTATCAACCCTCAGCAAGGAACAGCAGCACAGACAGCTTTCCAGGAATTCCAAATATCAACAGGCAACTGAGGCACGAGGGACAATGCTGCTGGGTATGCCTGGTGCTCCTCCCACACCTATGTTCCTTCTGGCTAGCATAGCGGTTTCATCTTTATATTTTGTTGGGAACAGAAGCTGAAGACAGGCAATTTGGCTGAGCCCTCAAAAGGGAAAACAGAATTGATTTGCAGATATTACATAGTAATGATCCTTTTTCTCCTATATCCTCTCCTGACCTGCACCATACCTATTGCTCTCCCCTAGCCATGTTGCTCAGGACCCTCTGAAGTCAAGAGCAGAGTTCCTCACATGAAAGCCAAGTCCGGGATGAGGATCTGTATCTACCAGTCAGCACTTTCCCTGCTTTCAAAACTAAAGAAACCCCAGAAACTGTACACACAAGAAGTGTGGAGAAAAATTCCATCTCTCACCACTACAAGAAATGGACATTTAACACTTTGCCTCACAAGGACAAGTGGAGGCAGACTCTAGATTCATCATTTACCCTGCAGAGTAACTTCCTAGGAAGTTGCAGTGCCTTAAAAAGAAGCAGCTGACACATGGGCACAGAATAATGGAAGGTGAGGTGTCTGCAGCAGGTTCATACCCACAGCAGCAGGGATTTTCAACACAAGGATAAATAGCTTCAGCTTATCATCTGTTTCCCTTGCTTAAGGCCAAAAATATGCTATGTGGCATGGTGAGCCCAAGGGGAAGGCTTTGATAGCTACATTCTGCCTTAGACTGGAAATGAGACAACACTGGGAACACATATTTAAGAGGGAGGACTGAGCAGACTTTCCAATTCCTTCACAACGAAAAAATCTCATTAAATACCAGTAAGGCATAAAAGAGAGAAAGCAATGGGACCCCAAAACACAGGCTTGCTTCCAGAGTCCACACAAACTTTTTATACCTTTTAGCCATTTCATTTCCCAGGGAGGAAGAACTGGCACAAGGAGGCAGCAGCATTGCACTCCTCTGTGGGGAAACTGGACTTGCTTAACTTCTCAACTCGGCTGGGAGGCAGCAACAGAGCCCCAGCAAGCTGTGTGGAGGCAGTTTGCATCTGGAACCAAAGATGCCTTCCTTCCCCAAGAGAGTCACTATGGCAAGGTCAGCAGGCACTGCTCAGCCAGGCTTCCCTTCCTTCCTCTGCTGTGGATGGAAGTTAGCCAAATACAGCTTAAGGCTTTGGAGAAATCAAGAACCCTAAGTGCCAGTTACTTTTTTTTCCACAGCTAAACAAGAGCAAAGTACCCAGAGGAGATGCTTGGCCACTGAAGTGTGTGGAGCATGGGGCTGCTCTGTTTACTCCAGCCAGGGAATCCCTGCAGAAGGTTGGATGCTATTTTTGAATCCTGCAGGCTGACGAATGAATTCCTGAGGCAGGGAGCCTCACAAGGGACTCCACTGCAGGAAAATGAACGCAGCTGTGCAAGGAAAAAGCATATTCAGCAGAATATGGCAGGGCTGGGAGGCACTCAGAGCCCAGCAGGCAGAGCTGGCAGCACCCAGCGAGATGAGAGCAGGCGAGTGCTGGGAGGCACTGGGCACTTCAAAGAATCACATCATGGAATATCCTGAGTAGGAAGAGACCCACAAGGATCATCAAAGTCCAACTCCTGGTCCTGCACAGGACTACTTAAGTGGAAACCTACCAATTTCTCTGCTGCAGCCCCTGGCAAAGGGAACTGAGTTATGACTCTGCCTTTCCTAAACTGGATGCTCCCATACAATTGATGCTGGCTATTTCTCATGCTGCCAGATGCCTTTTCCCCCTCCTCCTGAATGGCCTTCTCCATTGCTCCTTTCTACTCAAAGCACATATTTCCAAAAGCTTTCTATGAAGATCTGAGTTGTCTTAAGGCAGAAGGTGCTCAAAGTATTCATGCCTTCCCAGTCACCAGCAGCATCCTTTTCTCTTTTGGGCAACCCCCATCCAACAGGAGTAAATCTGAGAAGCTGAAGTAAGAGCTGAACTTCCAGAAAGATAAAGGAAAGCTGAAGTGAGAACCAAGGATTTCCACAGCAAAAGTTTAGTGAACATAAACCCAAAACTGAAGTCAGGTGAGCTCATGCTTCAGATAAACAGAGCACAACACACATTCTTTATGAGGGCAAGTCTGACCCCAAATCTGAAGCCAGTAGCTAGAGCTCTCCAACCTTGACTTCTCCATCTGTAGCCACCCAAGTAAATACACAGATAGACAGACAGATACTTTGCAATAGCCAGGAAAAAACAGACATCGTTGCTTCTGGAGCACAGTGATACATCAGAAACGAACAGCACAAAGGAGTCAAAATCATGTTAACAACTGCATCTTCAGCATTTCAGTACTTTGCAGGTATTAAATATTTGAGGCCAATAGCCACGGCAATACAAAATACTGTGAAGGGGCTCACTATATATCCATTGTCCCTTCTTACACCAGTGGGATGGGGTCCAGGATGTGAAGTTACACAGTAGTGTGGAATTACTAGGGAAAAGGGCTGAGGAGCCCACAGCCCACTAATTTCAGGCTTTCTTCAAGTACTTGAGCCCTTGGCGCTCAGAAGATGTTTCAAAAATAACTTACCCCCTGCTACTGAGCAAGTTAACCTTGATGAGAGGAAATGGTTTCAGGGAAGAGAAGATTACTTACACAAGATTACTTACCCGATTTACTTAAACTTACTGAATACAAATACATATACACACATTTAGATGCATATCTATATATATGTGTGTGTGTGTGTGTGTGTGTGTGTTTATTGTATGTATTATGTATATACAAAACAACTGACATGCAATGATCATAGGACTAGTAAACATAATGTTTTCTTAAAAGGATGTATTGTTGACTTGACAGGTACCATTCTAAAAAACTAAATCAGAAAATATTTTAAATATTCTACTGCCAAGTCTGCAATTTGATGCCAAGATTTTCACAGTCCTGAGAAACTTATTTGTTCTGGGGGTTTTTCTTTGCTTGCAGGAGGAAAACACAAAACCACAAACAGCAAACCTTTGAAGAACAGAGGGGAAAAGCAAGCAATGTAAAAGCAGATACGAACCCTTCCAGTCCAATTTTAGGTGGTATTTACAACTACAGCTAGTTGGGGGAAAATAGTAATTAGGCAATCAGGTCAATGTTAGGATAAAGCATGGCCCTTTGACTACACACAAACCCTCCTTCCTCCAGACACTTAACCTATCTCTGAAGGCTGCAGAGAGCTGACTAAAGAGAAACACAGCATTTCACCATTCACTTTAAATTATGTTTGTTTGCTCGTTTATTAGATTATTTTCAAGGGCTGCAATAAAGGCATAGACTGCCTAAAGGTTTACACCGGATTTCTTTGCCATCTTGCTGCATTTATGGCCTGAACAAAACGAAGAGGTTTTTTTCTCTTTCTTTCTTTTTCACATTTGGTACAGCTCCACTCCAACTATCCGACAGCATGTTGTGTTGCCTTGGGCAATGATACACTCTAGTAGGTTAAGAGAAATAAACTGCACAGTAACATCTTATAACCATCTAAGTTGATTTCTGTATTCAGATCTTAATAAAAAGAAGTTACAGCAAGAACTGAGATCAGGATAATGACATCCATCTGCTACAACAGGTGATCCCAGACAATTTTCCAAGGGTGGAAATTTTACCTTTTTTTCCTACAGGATTTCTAACAGACCTGGAAGAAGTCTGGTAACCTCATATCCTTGCCCAAGAAGGGACACCATGAAATGATCAGCACCTTGCTAGAAGTCTCCTCGATGCAGTGGTGGGATGCATGGCCACAAGGAAGTGCTTCAGCCAGCACTCGGGAATGAGAGGGAGCAGCAGCGCTGCTGAGAGCGGCACAGCACTGAACACAATGCATGGCCACAGCCAGGGTCCTCATGCTCCAGCAACAACAGGACAGCCTAAGTGAGGAGTATCAGCAAGGATACAGCAAGAATGCTGGTTTTTGGTAAGGAGCTACATCCAGTGCCTTTGCCTGTCACAGCACACACTCTGCACACTGAACACGCACACAGCATCCTGGCTGATTTGTCCTGCGCTTACAGAACCCTCTCTGCTCCTGTCCTTTGAAGGTACAGTTGCTTTGTGTAGCCAGAAAATGAAGTGACATTAGGATCAGTGAAATTTGAGCCTCCAAAATTCTTACACATGGGCACTAGAGTAAGATTCAAAACATTAAAATCACTGCTGAAGGGTAACTTGACCTGCATAACCCTACATTTTCTCATACATTTATAACTGTTTCCATGGGGCAGGGTGAAAAGAAGAAGAAAGCAAGCATGAATTCGAGCCACTTTAAAAATTAATGTGAATTTTTTTTCTTATTGGAATTACCTTGATCATTAATGACAAAGACATTGTAAATTCCAGGAGAAGGCGCAATAGGAATATCAACTTTAAAAATAAAATTAAGGAAGGCATGTGGTAAAGTACCATTCATAAGCACGAACTATGAAGGTTTTAAACTCAAGCACACAAGATCTTACGGTTACACTTATCCTTCACAGGCATACAACACAGATTTTAAAATTATTTACAAGGGGTTAAACAAAAATTTGTGATTCAAAATAGGTAGTGGGGGCAGACACCAAATTTGCTTGATGTTTGGAGAGGATCATGTTTACTACCCTGCTTTCCACCCACAACAAACACACATTTTAGCAACCAACAGTTGGAGAAGCAGAAGCTGCCAGTGAAAGTCAAACATGACATGCAGAAGACATTTTTCTTTTCTTTTATGCTAATTCAGAAAAGAAAAGCTTCATCCTTTAGACCCTGGGATTAAATAAGTATCTCTGAGTCCCTCGTTATCAGATAAGCTGCCACCCAGGGAAACCACAAAAGATAAAGATTCAATTTTTGGCTTTCTCTTGAAAGGGACAATGACCCCTCCTCCTGTCCTGAGTAGAAGGTCCTTGATGTCCCAGGCAATACCCAGCCATGCCCTTCTTGCCTCTCCACCAAAGGCATGAAGAGATGAGGAAGTTGCCAAAGTGGCAATAAAGGGCAACATGCTGCCTCCACAATGTACAGAAGCACCTCTGGCCCAGAGAAACATTTACATCCCTTTTACTGCCAACTTCCCACAAAGCAAGCATGTATTTTAGCTATTCCACCAGATGATGAAACTGTTTAATTAATCTCCAATCACTTTTACAAATGATACATTCCTGAGAGTCACTGGAGCCCTGTTGGTCATGGCAATTGGCAATTTCAGAGAAAGCAATTCTGAGAACCAGATGAATTTGCTTTTAAGAAGATTATTTAAGAGCCACTCTGTCTAATATGTTCTATAACCATTCCCCAGCAAGTCTAATTGCAGACTTTCAAGCAAACATTTTGACATTTTGTTCCAGTATATCTGTTCAAGTCAGGATGCAACAAAGTTTGTGGAAGCTTCAACAATGGCTCATGATGGTGGAATAACACCTTGATCTTCTCAAAGGCATGTCAGGTTAAGTTTTTTGCTACTCTATTAAACTTTTAACATAGCTTCAGTAATAATGAGTTTACAGACAGGAACTATTCCCAAATCAAGCCACCTGCAGGCAGTAATGACCTAAAAATGCAAAAATCCCCTTTGGTAGAGTAAGTTACACATCACCCATCAATTGCTGCAGAGACTGACAGTCACAGGAGACCATTTCAAAGCCAATATGGGAACTTGATAGGCAGGAAAGGGTCAGGATGGCAATAGTGATGAAGTGGGAGGAAAGCAGCACATGAGCTATCATTCATTATTTTACCACTACCAGAGTACCCAAAAATCCCAGTGGAGTCCTAAGCCCCAGTCCGCTAAGTACTACACACATGTAAAGTAAAACCCCTTCTGCCCTGAACAATATATATTCAATAAGTCTGAGGACAAAGACCATGAAAGAGGCAGTGGTGCTGTCCCTGCGGTGCAGATGGCCAACCAGGGCAGGAGGAGGTTATGCCCCTTGTGCAAGGTCAGATGAAAAATCAATGGTGCACAAGCACAGGTCACCTGAATTGCAGTCTGGAGTCCACCGCAAGCCCAGCCCTCCTCACTCTGATGTCTGGGCCAGCACAGCTAAACACTGTGCTTAGATACTTTGTGCATCCTCCTGGAATGCCACTCTCTGCTACCAAGAATTGGGAATTCAGCAGGGAAATTCCTCTGCCCACCCTGTGAAAAACTGTCTCAGAGCTGTGCTCTGAGCCTCTCTCAGGATCATCAGACCCAACTAATACGAGACATAGAGAAACAGATACCAAGTGTGGAGGAATACACATCCCTCGAGGGATGCAAAATCTTTGGACAACCTCACTAATCAAGATCTCTCCAACTACAAAACTCTGTGTTGCACTTGGGACTCACTCATTTGCAGCAAGATTACCTATAAGCAGGAAGGGTCCCATTTGCAGAGAAAACTGTGGTACAAACCACTAAAACCACAGTGATCCACAACAGAAGGAGAAAGAAACTCAGTACTGCAGTGCTCCCTGGAAAAGCTCAGCCTGGCTGAGCAGGATGGCTCACTAGGGGAGGAGCAGAATTCAGCCCAGCAGCATCGTTATCCTGGCCCCTAAATGCAAGAGCATGCTATGTTCTCTATTCCCATTAACTTGCACAACTATTAATATCTCGTTCCTCTCTAGAACAGTGGAGGATGGTGAGTCCTCATATTTCAGGGATTTGAAAATCGACCCAAAATCAGTTAAGTTAGAGCCTTACCTGCCGCAAACACGCTTTACTGTAAGCGGTACGATTTGAGTGGCACCTCTGTAATAGTTCCCTGCACTAACTGTAGATCAAATGGGTGTTTTATACACTTTGGTGAAAGGATTTTTCCCAGTTTCTTAGGATCTTCATAGCAAAGAGAATATATCTCACCATTTTCCTTCTCTGTCAATCCCACCTATTTATCATAGAGGCTAAGAGTTGACCCATTAATGAGATTAAGGATTCCTAATCTATCAAGAATATATACCAACAACTAATCATTAGATCCTCTGTAAACCTATACATTATTTACTTTTGACATAACACATTGTACAGCTTTTTCTTTTACTCAAAATCATTTCTAGAATCACACTGCTCTTGAATGGAAGAAGATGGCTACAGAGGGAAAGGTGTTTAACACCAGAAGAATGAGAACCAGAGAGCATGTATCAGCTCCTCAGACAAGTTAAATCAACATAGGAAGTGATCTTATTTCGGTGGCACTAGGCTAATTTGCATCAGATGAACACCGGGCCGATTATCAATAGATTTGGAAACGAGCAAGCAGATGCAAAAAACTCATTTGGCATTGAAAGAGTGGCTGTAAGAAGCTCTTGAGAACGTTTCTTACTGAAGGTTTCCTTTTTATGGCCCCACTAGTGAATACCTAGCTTCCCCACAGAGTCTGTGTATCGAGTGCTTGTGGATACTCCAGCACAGGGCTTTTCTTCACAGTTACTAGTATGGAAAGGGTTTGTCACATAGATGATTTCCGTGCACGCCCCAAGGAACCAAGCTGGTTGGGATAAGGACAGAAAGGGGTTAAAGCAATCATGTACTCCTCCCCCTTCATTCACGTCACCCGTTCTTCACCCCAACACCCTTCCTGCAGAGTTTCAGCTCAGAAAGGAGCTTGGTCATCTAGACTTGTTTGTTTTTATAGTTCTGGAGGAGATTATGATCCAGACTGAAATAAGAAGATGACTTCCATATTTAAACAGCTACGCATATTCTCAGCCTATTTCAGGAGCACAGGGAAGATAACACAGAGCTCCACTTTCCAGGCTTACCATGCTAAGAGGATAAAAAGAGAATTCTTGTTAATACTTGTGCCTAGACAGTAGAGCATTATGGCTTGGATTCACAAAGGGATTTAGAACTCTAAGTCCCACTGAAATCAGGAAATGAATGGGACTCAGGGTCCTAAGGGCCTTTGAGAGTCCCAGTCTAAGTGCCTCCTCCTTTTGAAGCCAATGGGAACAATGCCATGGCATTAAACAAGGGCAGAGCCTGCCCACGAAGCTTTAACTCTATTAAAAGACACAAGGTTATCTGGTGACAAACAGGCACAACACCCCTGGTGAAGGGACTTTGGCCTGAATGCTTTTAAAGCCTCCACTGTGCTCCATCAAATGGAGCTGAAGCAAAGTCCATACATGTCAATGAGAGCTTTGCAGCAAGATTAAGATTTCAGTCCAGGTCCTCAAGTCAGATGCAGAGGAGTTGTCACTGGGAAGACAAACAGTACTATTAGCAAGCCTGGACCATGGTACTGTTAGTGCATAAAGCTCTTTGAGTAGGCAGGCAACAGTGTGCAGTGATGTAGTTTCACCCTTTGGTTTTCCATGATTAAAGCTTGGCATGCCCTAACTCACACTAGCTTAAAAAGCATTCTGTGGAGTAAATGCAGTCATGGTATTTGCACTTCATTTGTTATTGCTATTTTGAATACATTTTTAATAAAGATCAGAGGCATGTGCTCCTGTAGAATTAGATGGGGTCTCCCAGTACAGGTCACTCCAGCACTACTGAAATTTTCTACACTAGTAAGGGCAGAAAAAAACTGTACTCCTGAACACAGAATAGGAGAAATACACTGGCATTTCCTAAGCAAGTATCAAATGTTTAAATTTTAAATATTTGAATGTTTAAATATTATTAGCTGCTACTAAGCTCTTTATTGTGCTGGTATACTGTGTCCTTTTTGCTTAGACAGCACCAGAAATCTTCATAATGTAAGACAAGGGTACACCAAGAAATGTCCTAATGGAAATGGTTAATCCTTTTAACTTACTTGAAAGCTGCAGTTCCTCTTTACTCCAGTAGATCAAGAATGTACTGAGGCTGATACACAAACTGGTAAGTACACAGCCTCATCTATGGCACTTTTTTGTTCTGTTCATCCACAGCATATAGCCAAGAGCACCATGAGGCTGTCTTACACTACACAGCATTTTTTGCAAAAGGTTTTTCCTTAAAGAGCATCCCTGGAATCTTCTAGTGTGTGCTGTAGACAATTTGACAAAAGAAGCATCATCACTGCAGCTATGCTATCCTCAACACCTAGAACATGTATCTAAAGCTGCCTCTGCTCTACCTAGTCAGAAGTGAAAGAAAAAAAGAAAAAAGTATTTTTTTTAAAAAAAAGGAAATCAATAAACACCAGCACTTCATCTCTGCTCAATTTAGCCCTTTCTGGAAGCACGGATAACTCCTGATGGCAGTTGTCCAAAGTGTCCAAATTCAGACAGTCTGATAGCCCTTTCAGTAGGGTTAGTCTTGGTAGAGACAATAATCAGGCCTCCCACGACGAATTTAATTCAACGAGCAGTGCTGATTACAGGAGGGGTTTGAATCATCACACAGTATTGACCAGAGATCAATTTTCAGCTTGAGGCATTGTGGAGAACATACAGTACACAGCTAAGCCAAAGGCAGGGAGTAAGAATTCAATAGCCTACCCAACCATGTCAAATAAAAGCCTGAACAGATAGATGCTACAGTCTCTGCCCCCTGAAGCCCATGGTTTTAAAGGTACAGGCTATGATGAAATGGAGCCTGAGGAACTATATTTCATCATCAACATTTGCTCCATCATTAGAATTATCATTTGGTTTCTCCATACCAAATTTATTTCAGTCAATGTGATTTCACATTAAAAAAACAAAAGACAACTTGCTCAAACAGCTCTTCTGTTGATCCCTGCTTTCCTTAATGAAAATTCTCTGAGCCACCCTTCCTGCTGCAGGAGCCTTAGCCCCCAGCAGTATCATGTTTTCCACTTCCACCCATGGCAGGAACTTTCAGCTCTGACTCCACACCACCACCATCTTTGCAAACAGGGAACAGCTAGTTATGCTACGTTCCCTGAAAACCCCATGCTGCTAAGCACTGCTAGACGCTTCTGGCCCTTCACACCTTTAAGGAAAAAAAAACCATGGAGGTAAGGAAATACAACATATCCTAAAAACAGCCAAAGAAAGAAAAAGGTGCTTGAGAAGGGATTCCTTTCCCAGTTATGTTCACTGTCATGTATATTACAGATCATCAGTTCTGTAGAGCATTCCAAGAGTAACCAGGGCTTGATCTAGCTCTGTGGCAAAGAAAAGAAGGTCAGGACCCATTTTAGGACATACAGTTGCATAGGTGTCTCTGCCAAGGACCAGCCTTCAGGAAAACAGCTTTCACTTAGGGAAAACCTGCAGCAAAAGTAGTTTTCTCCCTTGCCTCTCCAGCTCCCAGTGTCTAGCTGTATTCCTCAGCACACAGGAGGATGCTGGGATTCAGCATCACTGACACAGGGAAGGGATAGAATGAGTGGGGCAAAATCAGATGTGGAGCCTTGCACAGGTGCTCACAAATCTCACAGGCACCTTCTGGATGGGAGAATTTGCAAAGTCTGTGCAAATGCAGAACTTGACAGGCCAGCTTGGAAGCAGGGGGCTTTGAACTGGACAAAACATGTGTTTTACTTGCCAGGGGAGAAACTGAGAATCAGGAACAAGTGTGGGACTTGGTCTGTTGGCACTGAAAAGTTACGGTATCTTAGGGTGGTTTTTTTCTCAAGTGCACAAGGGTAGATAGCTTAATCTTATAGAGATCAGGAATTCCTGACTTTTTTTAACAAAGATTTTTTTTCACTCATCTATTATTTATAGAACCTATTTTACAATTTCCACAGGGCTCAAAGAACAGTAATACAGTGTGTCTTTTTTAACAGGGAAGAGAAATTTGAAAATGGGTTATTTAAAAATCACATCGAATCACAGGAAAAGTGAATTTAGAAACCACAAAACTGCTCACAAAGTCATTGAAAACCACTGTGTTGTAACAAGCTGTGGTGTAGCAAGGAAGGACAAATTTCCGAACTTCTCCACCACTCTATACTCAAGTCTAACACAGAAAATAAAAAAACAAGAGAAACTCACAGCTAGAGCAATGTAATTCCAATCTTTCACAAGTCAGCAGCTCTACTGAGTTAACTTCCCACATCCACACAGAAAAAGCAGGAGCTTATGTACATGGAGCATTTCAATGTTCTGCATAAGATCCTAATGCTTTTCTCTTTACTTTCATTTTGTTTTCTTCTTATGTTCCTTAAGTCAATTAAGTCCTCCTATTTGCAAAACTTTTTTTTTTTTCACCTTCAACAGTTCTAGGGTCCTTTTGTGTTTTCTACAGCCTTATTCCCCTTAGTCTTAATAAGTTAAACATAAAATCAAATCTAATTTGGTCACAAATGGGTAAAGAAATATAACGGTCTAGGGAAAATGATATTTAATGATCCCATGTAAACCTACCTATACGATAAGAACTACCAACAGGAATTAAAAATATTAAGAGATGTCAGAGGATGGTTTTTGGGCGTTTTTTCCTTTTGCCAATTCTTCAATCTGTCAAAAAGCAAATATAAGAAAAGGACCAGAATGAAGTAACTATGCTAAAAAACAGTGCTGAATGTTCGAAATAAGACAGTGAGTTCAGTTTAAGAGACTCAGCTTACAGATCCCTCATCTACATAAGCCCTCAAACGATGTGTTCTAACAGGGTGAAGTGCTAAAATGCATCTGAGCTGCAAACAGGGGATTGGTATCCTGCAGTGACAGAAAATTACTGCTGGATGACAGGGCCTGCAAAGTTAAATTGTACTGCTTTAGAGGAGGAGAAGGAGGTAACAGTACTGCTAGGAAATGCAGGCTGCTATATAGGAGAGTATAATGTGCACACACCAGATCAGAGGTCTCTCTTATTATCCTATTGTTGTAGTGGCTAAGGCATGCCAAATGAATTACAGAATTTCACAGTAACTTAGAAGAAAAAATAATTTCAATTTAATAAATATATATATATTTATAAACATGCCCTAGGGATTTACAAATCACAGATTTCATTAAAATATTAAATGAGAAATGTCCCTGCTATTTTTAAAAGTTGCCCTCTGTCTTCACAAATAACAGAGGATGTGTTTGTACTTTTCTACTTGAGCCAACTAGACCTGCTTTTTCTGAAGAAATTCCTGTGCCTTTATTTTCAGCTCCTTCAATCTTCAGTGCTTTGTGTTATGGTGTAGCACTTTTCCCAGGGTTTCCCCCTTGTATTGTAATGGACCAAATATTTGGATCTTTAGTCATCTACCTGCTTGTTTCAAAAATAACTACTTTCAGTGCACACAACAATTTGCGATTAGAATATATTTTTAAATGCTGCACACTTGCCCTTTAAAAATAAAATCTTTATTATTAAAAAAAAAATAATAAGTAAGTTGGACATCTAACAAGTGCGACCCACAAGATCTCCAGTCTGCTGGAAAACCACAGCCATGACACTCAACTTTAATTGTTTCTTATCTTCTGAAAAGTTCATCCACAATTGGCCATTTTAGATATCCAGCAATAACTTTAAAAAATAAGAATTTTCATTTCTGTAACATGAAAGTCTCTGTAATTGAACAAATTCAATCAGCAATCCTACAGACTGGCCAAAGCTTGCATGAAAATGAAAAGGACTGAGATAAGACAAACAATCCAACATAACTCTTCTTTCTACATGAAAAATTTACTGCTAGTCAGAACATCAGCACTTAGGGGCACATGGAGATTGCGAAAAAGCTGTGATTGCTCCACACACACAATTTAAGCAGATTCTTCTTCTTGCTGTTCGCTCTGCACCTTCCCCATGACATGATTTACAGCTAGCCTGATGAAGCTCAGCCAGCTATAGCTGAGATACAGAAACAATCTGGTCCGTCGCTGAGAAGCACTGAGCACCTCCAAAACCTGTTCTGCGTTAACCTCTGTGCCTACTGATGCATTTCAGTGCCCCAGGCTTCAACTGATCAAGGGTCTGTCAATACTTCCCTGGAAACAACCTCCTGTCCTGCAGCACAAGGGTTCATTTGAAAGACCTTGTGCTGATTGCTAACACGTGTCCTCACAATATTTTATTTCACGGTGAAATTCTGATGCAGCTATGATTTTAAAACACTGTAGTGGTAGATTTGAATGGATAAGCAGACTAAGCATTGTAAAAAGTCCCACTGGGAAGTCTTAAAAAGACTAATTTTTGAATATGCAAACACCTTCATGTCACTCAATCTTGATAAACTCCAGCTTCAGGAGCCCACAAGATGAAGGCAATCTGATACTAAACAAAGCCACAAACTGCAAGAATAGTAACTTAGAAAGGAATTTATACTGTGCAGGTTTCCTTTCAAACACACTACTGCTTTGGCTCTCCTTCTTTTCCAAAGACCTCGTATATTGTTCTTTTGTGACCACTTTACTCCTCTACAGTAGTTTTTGACATCTGCATTAAACTACCCTATGTATTCCCATCCCATTTTCTGCACTAAGTGGTATAAGTAGAAGAAAAGGAAACTCTATTGCTCCTGACATACACAAAGTCACACAAATAAAAATACTGTTACAGCTGAAAGGAGGAATCTGCTGCTTGCTTTGTTTGCATTCAGGAAGCTTATCACAACTAAAAATACACCTTGCCTGGTAATACTAAAGACATGTTAGTGGGGATGCACAGGATTTGCAAAATTATTTCACTATGGCTTAATGCTGCAGTGAGAAGTAAAAGGACCATCAGTAGCTTGAAAGGGTAGGGGTGATTCCAGACATAGCCTTCACTAGGAATGTAGGCCAACAGGGAGCATTTGGAGCAACCACCCCTCAGCGAGATGTATTATTAAGTCAGGACACAAAACCAGTTTGGTTATTGACAGCCAGGGTGTGTGTCCTGCATCCTGCTGTGCACAGTGGGGGTCACATCCTGACCCAGCTGCACACTTGGATTGAGCAACTCTTCCACTGCTCTCATCCTTGCCCTTGCTGTCATATTATTCTAAGTACTATGGATGATGAACCAGGAGCTGCCAAGTGGACTGAGCCTTCCACTAGCATTAAACTGACTTCAGTGGGACCCAGGGAGAAAAAAACAACAGATCTACACCATCAGGCAATGTGGCAAGAAGCAGGGGATGGCACAGATATGGCAAAACTTGGCAGCTTCGTCTTGGTGTGAGAGATGCCAGACAGCCTCACAACCCAAGCTGCCACCACGAGAGCGGATATGCCTCCAGCATCTCTCCAGAGCAGGAGATAGGACTGATTGCAAAGCTTAAGATCACAGAGTCCCTGTCAGTACATCCGTCCCTGGATGTTGGCAGATTAAATAAATAAGGCCACACGGGTCTGCAGGTTAAAAGGGAAGATGTTAAGTGCTCCGGACTGCAAGAGTGGGGTGGTTTTGCTCCTTTGAAATCTATATGTTTAAATTTTACTTCCTCTCTCGTTAGCCTGATTGGAGACCACCACCGCAGTGCTATTTTTTCATTTGGCCAAATGCACATTGACCATTTTCTGAAATGGTTTTTGTCCTTGAGAACAGACACACAGCATCTTTTCATGGTACCTGCAGCTCACAGAGATCACACACAGCTCAAACCAACAGGTTAGGAGCAGTCTGAGGAGCGAGGTTTCAGCAAAGGGTCATCCAGCACCGACTGAGGACATTCTGAGCTCACTGGTGACCATCAACAATCAGCAGGAACATAGTCAAACCAAGAGTACTGCCAAAACTAAAATTTCCATTTCTGTTGAGGAAAACTGAGACAGAAAGTTAAACTAAAATGCCTTCCTAGTGATTTATTGCCAAAGTTTATACATGCTGGTCAAAGGAAAAAAAAAAGGCTGCTCAAGGCTTTAGCTCAGCTTTGTCTTTTGCTTTAAAAAAATAAACAAGTGCGTGAATGCAAATAGTTGATGGTGAATGAAGAAGGTCGATCTCTTCTTCAGGCTCTCAAATTTGCAGGGGTGTCCAACAGAGCTACAGGATACAAAAAGGCAAGCTTGTTTTCTTAGTGTTTAAAATACATTAACCCAAATAGTGACTCATTTTCTCCTTGATTACTGAAAGATGATTATGCACATTAAAGTATTTTGTCAATCTGCAGCAATAAAAGACTATGATGACATTTTACAGAATGTGAAACAGTTATCCTTCCCGTAAACTTCTTATTTAAAATATAAGAACTTTTTCTCCAGAAAATTATTTCCTCCCTGGAAAAAAAAAATCTCCCACCTGGAAAGATAACCTTATGGTCAGTAGAAGGATGTGTGAAAGATACTGGAGCAAAGACCAGTACCTATAGTAACACTGATAAAAAGATCGACCCCAGGTACTTGAACATGAACATAGCAAAGGTGCAGGCCCCACATAAGCAGGCAGCTGCCACCTGAAAGCACAACTCCTGACAGGCAGTTTGTAGATCATGGTACAGGAAGTGGTATCTCAAAATAGTGCTCAGTCAAAAAAAATTATATCCAAGATGCCTGATTAGCAGACACTAATAGAGGTTTACTTTTCCTTGCTGAATGAAACAAGTTAGCAAAGCCCACCAGTTAGGCTAAGAAAAAGGATATTCTAAGAGCAAAGAAGCAGAAATATGGGAAAGCTCAATCCACACTTAAACTACCTTGAAGTTTCTCAGCTGTGGCTGAAGCACAGAAGGCACATAGAGATACAGTGTAAAAGCAGACATAGGAAAGCAAAAAGAGGATCAAAGCTCATATGAACAAACTGCAAAAGTCAAAATGTCAATCTGGTACTTCTTAACTCTTCTGGTATCTAGATGCAAGGCAGGTAACAGGGAAAACAAGTATTGATTTGGGTAAGTAAAGTGCAAAATACAAGACTGATTAACATGAAAACTCACAACTCAAAATAATCAAAATGCATCAGATACAGATCTGGGGACCTCAGTCTGAGTTTGGAGAGGCTGTTCAGGTGAAGAGAGAAGGAAACCTGGTTTCATGGATCAGCCGGCATACTACAGACAAATTAATCTGGATACACTACAGAGAGGCTTCCAAATATAAGAGCAAGGCCTTCAGCTCTTCTTCAGAAAGAGAAGTAGAAATGCCTCCCTGACATGCAAGAAGTACTCTGAGGGCTGGAAGAGGTTGGCACCATATGAGGAGATATAAGTGAGACTCAGAGCTAGGGGAAATCATAGAGGAAAATAACCATTTAAGAGCAGCTGCTCCTAAGACAGAGTGGCAGCTCTTCCCTTCCTGGAGGACTTTGCCACATCTGTGTACAGCGGCAACAGCTGCTGCCTTTGTCAGGGAAAAGGGATGCTGGAGTGCAGAAAACCCAGAGAGTGTGCTACCAACAGCTCCTTGCCCCCCTGCCCCGTGTTCAACCATTTCTCCAGCAGCTCTCAGCTAGCAGGAACTGAAAGCATAGCTGTTGCATCACACTGTAACCAAACAGATACAGATTTTTACACAGTCTTCTTCATATATCTTTAAAGAGTGTATTTCTGGAATGCTTATGGTATATCCATTCTAGTAATGAGACTGGAAGATAAGCTATTTGATGCTGAACTCATAGTAAGTTTAATTCATGGGAATGCTGTTGCAACTTGAAACACTGCCAGTCTTACACAATATGTCTTTGTAGCCCCAGACGCCTCCAAGGACCAATAGCTGCTCAGAACACATTCTGAGAGACCCTTACAGGGTGAATGGAGAATCCTGCTTAGCTGACCTGCAGGCACAACCCTGATGGACAGGTAGGTTTGCCCAAGGGAAACCAAAGTTTAGGGTACAGGCTTCAGGAGGATCTTCCCATTGGGCACAGTTAAATGTTGGAGGGATGGGAGAGGCTGCAGCCTCCATGCCTACCTGCCTCTCCCCTTCCTGGGGTGGCACAGTTGCAGCAGTTCCTGGCATTCAGACCATCATTTCCCAGCAGTTTCCAGGCTAATGAGTCTTAAACAAAAGATTCAGATGCCCAAAGGCTGGTGGCTTAAATGGAGCCATCAGCAGCATAAATACTCACCAGGCTCCTTTTATAGTCAGCAGAGATTGAGTAAATATAGTCAGGGGAATTCAGGGAGTGATTCATCTTGACCCAGACAGAAGTGTCCAAAAGCATGTACAAAAAGCAAAGTGTGTGCCAAGAGGGCAGGCCAGCAGAAATGATGCTTGTCCTCACAGCCTCTGCACAACTTGTGTAGTTATTGCATAAAGACATAATTATGTTTCTTCTCAGACTTCTGTTTAATTTTGCAAAGACAGCCCCAGCAGCTAAACTGAGTAAACAGATGAAGGGGACCATACCTCACCCTTCACGTCCAGGCTGCATTCCCAACTTTGAAAAGGGAGAACACCTCAGCACGCAGACTCTGCAGACAGTGTACACACAAGGCGCTCCCCTGCCGACAGAGCTCTGAAACTTAACCACAGTGCTGGGTAAGGTCTAGGAAGCTATGGCATAGACAGACATCACTTCAATTTTTAAAGGAAGCTCATAGTAACCTAGGGAAAAAAAAAAGTGGGAAATCACAGAACCATTAAGGATGGAAAAGCTCTCTAAAATGCACAGAATCAAACCGTTAACACAGAATCACCACAGTCACCACTAAACCACGTCCCTAAGTGCCATACAGACACTTTATGGTGATACAGATCCCACTGCTTCCCTGGGCAGCCCATTCCAATGACTGACCAGCCTTGCAGCAAACAAATTTTTCCTAATGTGGATTCTAAACCTCCTCTCGCCATTTCCTCTTGTCCTGTCACATGTTACCTGGGAGAAAAGACAGACCCCTACCTTTATACAACCTCCTTCAAGGTAATTTTAGAGAGCAATAAGATCCCCCTTGGACTCTTCCAGACTAAACACTCCCAGCTCCCTCAGCTGCTTCTCATTAGACTCATGCTCCAAACCCTTTCCCAGCTCCACTGCCCTTCTCTGGGCTCACTCCAGCACCTCAGTGACTTTCTTTAGTGAGGGGCCCAGAACTGGACGCAGCACTCAAGGTGAGGATTCGCCAATGCTGAGTACAGAGGGACAGTCCCTGCCCTGCTCCTGCTGGCCACACTGCTGCTGCTCCAGACCAGGATGCCACTGGCCTTCTTGGCCACCTGGGCACAGCTGGCTCAGGGTCAGCTCCTGTTTCCCAGCATCCCAGGTTCTATTCTCCCAGACAGCTTTCCAGCCACTCAAATTATGCAAAGGAACTTTTCCCATCAAAATCTACTTGTTTTTTTCTTTAATGTCTCTCTTTATTGAGCATATCTAGCTCCAGTGCAAGACACATTTAGATTTGGCCATGAAGACTGTAGCCTATCTCACTTTACAATGCACCTTGGGTATTCTAGGGAAGCTAAGAAGGGATGTTTTATGTAGGTTCACAAAAGCTGCCACCAGAAAGACCTGCTAGAAGTGCCCTTTGCCTCTCTCCACTGGTGAAGCTCAGCCTTGACTTCACCCAAGAAGAGCCAGAACTCATACCACCTCTCCAACTCTCCTCCAGGCAAGTATAAGGGAGGAAAAGGGGCTTTTCCAACCTCACTGTATGAACACACAGCAGCAAAACACTCTAAAAGTTAAGATCAGGCAGAGAAATGAGTAAGAGGTGGAGCATCCAGGGAGTGACTAAGAACTATTTTACAAATAATCAGGCTGAAACTGCTGGACAGGGAGGCTGGAGCCCTGGTCACCTGAAAGTCATCAAAACCTTGCCCTTTTGAGATGCTTCAGCTATGTGAAGGAGTAGGCCGAGCATCGTCTGCAGAGATTGAAAAAGGGAGGTGTAGAAACAGAAAGAATAAGGCAGAGAGCCAAACTGGGGTGTAGGGGGTGTGGAAGTAGGGGAGGGCTCTGCTACATGTCAAGTTAGGAATGTGGCTCACAAGGCCTGTTGTTTGGGTTTAGAGTTGCACAAGAGGTTATGAAGCTCAGATCAACACCACCTCCAAAAAAAGTCGAACAAAACATGCAATATTTAAATAACTGCCAGATGTGTTGCCACAGAATGCCCAGCTAAGAGGGTGTTCACTTGAGCTAGCAGCTCTTCAAGGAGAAAACAGTCTCTTCACCAACGGTGCAACAGTTGAGAACACTTTCCATTACTTAAAAGAAAGAAACAAAAGCAAAAAAAACCAACCAACCAACCAAAAAAAAAAACAACAAAAAAACACCACCAAAAAATGAAAACCACCAAAGAAACAGGAAAAAAGAAAAGAAAAAGAAATAGACAAAAAAGTGGCTGACCATAAGTATGGAGGGACCACAGGACAGCTGAGGTGAACAACAGTGGAACAGTGGAGACTGCACAGATCAAAGCTCAGATTCAAGTTGGAAAAGCAATGCCTCTATATCCAAGGCATGGTGGAGATGGCAGGGTACAAGGAGCTCCTGTTGCTGGACTAATATTTGAAAACAACTTATGTTATTTGAAAATACAAGCTCTGCATGCTTCACCAGGAAGAACAACAGCTACAAATACAATTTAAATGCTTTTCTTCTCCCTTTCTATTTTTTGTTGCGCAGTGTATGCAGGAAAAGGAGTGAGGCCAGCTGGACAGGACAAGATACCTGTGTCCAGACAGTGTTTTCATGCTCACAGAGAAAATCTTCACCAAACCTTTGGCTAACACCAGTCTTTGGGAACATTTGTTCACTTCCATATAGTTCTCATGCTCACGTACAGAAAAAAAAAAAGAAAAAAAAAAAGAGAAAGAAAGGTAATAAAAATTGTTAAAAACTTGTTTATTTTTTTCTACCCATCTTCCATAAACATCCAAATTACTTCCTCTAATAGACAGAACTGCTTCCACACAACCAACAGTGGGTTTCAGTTGCATATGGTAGTATCTGTGTAGGCAAGAAGAGTTCAGCAAAAGGTGGCAACGTCACGCACAGCCTGTCTGATGTATGGAAAGCTATACATCCCTGAAAAGCCATAAGGCGGCTTCCCTTTGCTCAGCTGAATCAGCATGCAAATTTCTTAGATGAATGAAGCAACAGCACAGGCAGGGTGTATCACTTCAGATTTCGGGGCAGAATGACACCTGGATAAAGCCATCCTTATCAGTCAGCTACCAGGCAGATTGCAGCAGGGATAGCTTGAGCGATGGGATGCTGATATTTGCATACTGCACGGGAAGCCAGCTAGCACCGTGTTTGCACAGGAGATGGAAGGAGTAATCCTGCCTCACTCTGAAAATCACACTCCTTATCTTAACTAAATAATGAAGCCACACACTAATATTATTATTAGGTTCTTGGATGCACTCACTCGACAACACAAAACTGCTGCACTAAAAGATGCACATTCACTGTGCTGGTCACTCATTTGCAATCCTGCTTCCATACCACAAATAACCACTCTGTGCTTGCTGGGCTGTGTTATCTCCACAGCTATACACATATATGCTAATACACCTGGCAGGTGAGCATCACAAATCTGCCTGTCAAATGAACGGGATACAGAAGTATCTGAGAAACAAAACATATTTAAAAAGCACCAAAAATTGGAGAGAACTGAAGTGTTTGATTGTGTCAAGAGCATAACTTCTCAAATGGCCAGGTTCATTCCAAAACAGATGCTGAGCAAAACTAATCACTGACTTCGACACAGGGATGTTTCAAAAAGCAGAAGCAAGTCACATTGTTCTTCACATGCAAGAATCTCTATTTATTATTTTATTATTATTATTTTAATGCAGAAGCAGTTGTCCCAGTGCTTATTATTTGGCTGAATGAGCTGAAGTGAGACTCCCTGGGCAGCTGCTGACATAATGAATGATTGTGTGGTGAAGCCCAGAATGTGAATGATGAAGAATTTTGAAAGGCTCTGGAATTTGTGAATAACAAAAGTAGCTACAGTCCCCAAAATCTCACCATTTGTTCTCAGCAACAAAGGAGGACTCAAAGGCCTTTGTTTAACAAAATGATTCAAAAACAGGATACGAAAGGAATTAGGGGTTATCTCTACTGGCATAATACAGCAAGCAAATTGTGTCCCCAAGTAGGAAGAGTTATGAATGCATTCTGTCGAACATATTGTTAACTGAATTACTATGGTAGTGTTTCTTTTATCCCTTTTCCAGTACTGTTACCCATGTTTCCTGAGTCAGAAATTCTCAAGGTCTTAGGGCCTTTCAACCCAGACTCTGCAAAAGGGGAGCTGCTTATTCCACTTTGGTGGAATTGGACTTTGGTCTTCCAATGTGAAGGGGAAGCATCTGACCAAACAACCTCATTCATCTCAGAGGTTGCATGTATCATCACAATCCCTTGGCATATCTCTTCACTAGTATTAAAAATACGGTACTTCTTCACCAGTATTAAAAATAAGCACAGTTACAATTAAATAAATATTCAATTTGAATTTATAAGAAAAAAAAACACTATCAAGCATCATAACCTTATTAATGGTGTCCAGTATGGGACAAGACCATGATGGTGCAAAGCACTGGATGGACAATGGAAAAAGACCACCATGCTCCACAGAAGCTTCCTTTCCCCTCAAGGGGGAACAAGTATTCCAGTTTTGAAGCACTTACTGTGGGGATTACATACAAGCTTGGTGAAAGACAATTGAACCTGATGAAGATTCATGCCACACTGACAAGTGCTATCCAAACAAATATAAATTCAATTAAAAGAGTCTGTTGTGTGAGCAATAAACTGAGAAGTGTTCTGGATCAAGGAGTGGAAAGCCAGCTCACCCGTGAAGGTTGTCAGGCATGAGAAATTAAGACACAAGCAATGCTGATGCTGAAACCAAAGGTGGGCATCATAAATCAGAAGGATGGCACTCCTGGGCAAAGGGAGGGGGGACCAACTCCCACTGATGGACAGATCCAGCTCTGCTCCTTCCTCTTCATGTTTGGAACCACCAGCTGAGGGGCTGGCAAGGGTTTAACCTCCTGCAGGCTCTGCTGCCCGCTGGATGAGCTCTGCCAAAACCCTGGCCATGACACACACTTACAGGGAAAACATCAAGGACTCCTGCACAGGATGATTACAGTGGTTAATTTTCCTTGCATTTAGGCATTCATTTTATTAAACCATGCACTTCCAACTGCAGCAACCGAAGTCAATGGTACCTGTGGTGTCCCCTTTGCCAATCACTATAATGCTGTAGCTGCAAGCAGTGCACTAAAACCTGCTTGTGCTACCCTGACTGCCTCCAGTCAATGCGAATTTGGCAATCCTTTCAAAGGAACCAGGCTTTCACCTTGGGATGCTACTCAGACCTGGAAAAAAAAAATCGCCCTGACATTAATTTTTACAGGTGCCTCATCAGCTCATCCTGTCTCTCCATAGAAACAATGATTAGACAACAATAAAAATGCAACAGAAGCCTACAGCTAAAGAGCATCTTCAGTTCCTGGCCTCCTTCAGTCCCCTGGGCAGTACTCAGAGAACACGAGGGATTCATCAGCATATCTTTCTAAAGACTTCAGTACACCTTTGCTGACATTGGGTGTTAAGTACTATTGTTGAAAATTATTTTTTTTAATGAATGGCAAAATCAGTACTAAATATTCCAATTCCAGGAGCTGCACCAGAATTTAAAAAAAAATTAAACCATGTGATTCATGGTAAAAAAGATAACAAGATATGACAGCCACATTGAGAAGTTGCCTAGAGAACATAAGGTGAAGAAAATTCGCTATCAAATTGTCATGCCCAACATGAAATAAAGCCCCTACAAAACAATGCAGGGCTGAAGAGGCTGGAGATGTATGTTTCCTGGGTAGTGATGTCTTCTGAAATACGGTTTAACACCTGTTATTAATCCTGCTGCCTTGGCACATTTACACCATTACTTCTTCCGTCTCAGCTACAAATTCAAAGGATCACACCTGAGCCTGACATTAACCCATGGAAGCACCTCAGTCAGAGTAAACCCACCCTGCACGCTCCAAGGGAAGCCTGCTATCTAATTCCATTCTGTTTAAGAAAACTCCTAATTCCCATCCCAGACCTATTACCCCTCCCTGTCAACCTCACTTTAGCCTTCTGCCTTCACCAATGGTAATTTATGGACAAGGATGTAAGGCGTAGCAGTGACTGTATTTTAGCTGCTCATTTTCATTCTCTTAATGTATCTCTCTTAAGGGCAGTGGAGAAAGAAAGTTTTCACTATTTGCTTTCTAAAATTGCCAGAATGGTACATAAGCACACCAAGAATCTGACAGAAAGTAAACCACTAAAACATGGGAGAAGATGCCTCCAAATAGAGCTGGTCCTCCCAGCTCAAAGCTCTCCATTTATTACTAATTTTTTTGCACTGGGCATCACCTGCTCCACACCACCCTTTTAAGCTTTTGCCATCTCCCAAAATTCAGCAGAGATTTCAACGTGCTGAAGCCAAAACATCTCTCCAACATTTCTGCCACATCAAAAACAGAGACCCTAATAGGTCATTCAGCAAGTGTCACAACCTTCAAAGCATGACTGTCTTCAAAGCCCTGACATCCTCCAAAGAAACGTTGTATAGGAAGAAAGCAGTGGAGCCACATGCTCCTGGGAAGTGGGTCTGTTCTTACCATGTCAGCACCATCAGCATCCCATCTTGCATAGTGACACCAACAAGAAGCTGGAGTGCCTGTCCCAACGAGCATCCCACCAACAAGACACAGAGAAAGGTAACAGAATCAGCAGCAGCTCGGGGAAAAATCAAGCAGAGTTGGGTGCTGGTGACAGTTGTGCATCCTTGGGCAGGAAGTGCCTCTTTTCCCAGCATCACCCTGCCAATATCCAAAAACTGGGTTTAGCCCTTGAATTTTTCAGCTGCTTCTGATCTCAGTGAACATTAATGTGTGGACAATAGGCTTAGCCCCTATGTCCCCACTGCTGTGCCCTGTGAATGACCTTTAATTGGCAAAGGACACAATGGGAGACAAGGGCCAATTCAGAGCAGCTCCTGCCGATCATGTCACTTCTTATTTACTCTTGCCAAAGCACAAGCACCACTTGTCTGGGGACAAAAAGAAGGGAAAAAAATCTCGAAAAACTTAGGAGTTTTACTTTGTTGGAGCTCCACAGGAAGATGTGAAAGATTTGGGCAAAATGAAGCCCCAGCTGGTCTTGGTACTGCAGTGCACAAGCAATACCCACAGGGCAGAGGGGGAAAGAGATGCTCAGCATGAAGGAATATCCTGGCATATGATTTTATTTCTCCAAGACATCTAAGGATAGTATTTTTACCTTATGGAATAGGAGCCTATTAAATTTTGTATTGTAAATTTGAACTCTCCCACTAGTGTTCAGGGGTACTAAAAAAGAAAAACCCCATTGGTTTTCCACTCTCTCTTCTCAAATTTTACAGCTAAATAAAAAACAACAAAATGAGCTCTGCTCCTTGATGAAAACAGTAGACTCTACTGCACTTCTCTGTGTTGCAGGTCTTATTCCCCAAGCCCCCTGTACTTTCTAGCCTGGTCTATTCCCCTGGCATCTCCAGACATTTCCCCTCTTCTCCCTCCATATTTAATGTTGAAGATATTCCACTCAATTTAATAAAGATGGAGAGTCACCTAAGTAGGAGCTGTGCATAATTCAACTTCAGTACTCCATGGCTGCAACCCCTTTAGAACAGCCACAGGCTAAATGAGTAAGAAGGAGCAATTTTCCCTCTGGAAGACATAGCACCTTTCCCATGGCCCAATCACCATTTTATTACACTGGTTGCACAATGCATTTTGAGGTTTGGAGAACGCTCTGAAAAACTGCAACATTTGTTCATACATAAAACTTTCCCAGAAGTAATACAATACTAAATGAGCTATCATTTCTTCAAGTGGGTTGTTTTTCTTTTCTGCTGATGATTTTTATGCTTGTGGTGCACATTAAAGGTAGCCTCACCAGACAGGTATAGTGCATTAGAATGGAAATGTCAATATGGTGAAACAGTATGTGTCACATTAAACAACATTATTATGTGTATTTACACTCCAGGAGGCAATGGCCACGAGATGCAAGGCAACAGCAACTTTATCTGCCCATTAATAAAAACTTGTACTTTTGCAAGTCAGGTGCCACGGCAATGCACTGCCTAATACACTGCCTAATAAGACCTATTACTGGCAACAGGAATGGTCATCTATAAAAATGTTATATTTAGAACTATGTGTTATAGTTACACAGCAGGTCAAGAAGATAAATCCTGGAAATAATTTTGCCTTAAAAAGTGAATGTTTAAAGTCACTCATATCGTACAAATATATTGCTTAGTGCTTCTTACATTTTCAAGATTCTTATCATAATGATGCCTTAGCTATGCACACTTGGGACTCTAAAACTTCAAAATGATCAAGTGAACATTCCTTCCCTGCATGTCATCTCAAGCGCCACCAAAGAGGTCAGCCTGGAGTGTCAGTCCATGCACAGCTCCAAGGTAAAAATCATTTAGATAAATTGCTCAACACAGTACAATCATTATTTCACTTGTATCTTGCCTAAATATGTGCATTTCTGGAGTATTTTATCTCTGGATACAAATTATTTCTCCTTAAGATATGAAAAAGCAGACTTCTATAACTCAGCCTTAGTTATTTGAGCTTAAAATTCAGGGAATTACAATTATGTTCAACAGACAAAAACTCCCTTCAAACCACAGGCTAGAGTAATCAAGTTTAAATGAGAAATGCCACAACCCTTCTGATCTCCAAAGCAGGAAACAGTTTATTTAAGCCACTACCAGTACTACTAGCCCTGCCACCACTAGGATGGGAAAACAATACAGTGCTATCTCCCAGGTGGCCCTGAAAACAGAAGTCCTTGCTCAGTGCCAAGGCTGTTGCTTGGAGCTGGTAGAGCAGCAATGACCTTAAAATCTTTGATCCTCCTTTACCAAGATTGCTCACCCACACAGCACCATGAACCAGCTATCAAGCTGACTGGCCCAGGGAACAAGCTTTCTCTTCTCCTCACCTCTTCCCTGTCCTTCTGGATCACAGGAGAGTGTTTTGTGCAAACCCTAAATATCAGCAAAGCTGTTTTCACAGCAAAGGGAGGAGGTTATCAAAAAGCTTCCCTGGGAGGTTCTGCTCAACAGTTCAGCGTAATTCAGATCATAGTGTTTCCCTCCAATACCTCCATAATTTCCTCCTTTTCTCAGAGACTGTGAGGGCTGCTGACGTCTTAATGACCCATTCATCTTGTCCACACATAGGAACAAAAATATCTAAAGGAAAACATAAAATTATTTTACTGCAAGCTTGCATGACAAGATCCAAATAGGACCTCTATTCTACAAGGAGACTTGAGTCCTGCTTAAGTGGCTTTTCACTTACTTTCATGAGCAATGCAAACAAAAAACCATTGTGCTACTAGGAAATCCCCATCTTATAGTTTAGTATTATTAAATGAATGGAATTTAAAAAAAATTAAAAATCATCAGATCCACTAGGCAGAACATTTAACTGGGAGACAGAATTCTCCAAGAACTTTTTCACACAGAGACAATTATGACTAGGTGTCCTGAGGGGGAGAGGTTCAGGGATATGAGCTTCACCTCCTAGCACCAGCAAAAAGCTTCCAAGAGTACCACGGGGCTGAGCCATTGACAAAAAAGGTGGCAGCATTATTGTTTTATTAACCTTTGAGGAAGGACAGACCAAGAGACTCTTTTACCTTCATGTTTTTTCTCATGATATCACAAGTCTTGGGAGGGGAATGAGTCCTCAATTTCTGCTCACCCAGCCCAAGTATTATCCTGTAAATTGTGTAAGGCTCTTGTATCACTTAGCAAGCACACTTTCCACCACCAGCACCAGGTTATGCTAATGCTACAACCACAGACAGTTTCCTGGGCTCCGGGGCAGCACAGCCAAATGGGAAGGGAGCCAGGGCACCTACATTACTCAACCTATCATCTTGCCCCAGCTCCACATCTGTAACAGAACAGGAAGAATTCCACGTCAAAAATTTGTGAGGTGATCAAGCTGTGACAGCAAAGAGGGTCAAAATATACAAGGAGACAATAAAAGGCTCATCCTATATCCAGGGATACTCAAATTTCTATTTCAGAGTCATAGTATTTCCTCATCAGTTCCAAGTTATTCTGTTGACACTTCATGAGCAATGTCAAGCCATTTAGAAACATGAATTAAACATGGAAGAAAAATTAATAAATTATTATTACAAATTATAAATAATCAGACATTTTGACAGCTTTCATACAACTGCGACTAAATGAGAACAAACCCATCTATAAAAATTAGCCAAGACACAGACAAGCAACAAGCAGCTGTTCATGTTTTTATTTTGAGCAATGTACAAGTTTTACCAGGGTTTGTCTGACAGAAGCATCATCCTCTACTATGTGAAAGTAAAGCAGCTTCAAACCTGATACATGCCAAAATTCACATGTCCAGCTCTCTTCACAGTAAACTAGACAGTAATAAGAACAGGACCAACTAATCCTCAAATTACTCACAAAAGAGGACTGTATTTAAAATGAAGAGCTGTATTACTTCTTAGTAAGGAAAACTACAAGTTGAATTGCATCACTTAGGCACCAAGATAGCTGGATAAATGCAAAATATATGAAAATATTGCACTTCATTTGATAGTGGAGACAAATAAGAATTGCTTACCTGCACAGCAAGCATCTTTTTACAGATTGCTTTAGCACCATCCTGATGATGCATCACACATAAGTTCAGAAAACTACAGACCTAAGCAAAGATTACTGTATCAGCACTTTGAGAGCAGAGTGCCATGAAAGTTGAGCAGCAAAAATGAAAAGCCACTTTAGTGTACACATCTCTGTGTCCAGAAGGAGCAGGAAGCACAGCTGGGAATCTGCCATGGCCACCAACTCCTCCATGCACCCAGACAGACTAATGACAGCCAGAAGAATCTTTAGAAAGGTCAAATGCAACCTCACTCTTGCTCTACAGCAGCTCTTGCTGCTACAGGCAAGGTATCAATACATCAAAACTGTCAGATTGATTCAAAATCCTCCCTGCTGTAGAAAGCTGGCTGATACTTTCTGAGACAAGATACTGAGCTCAGCTAAAACCACACCTATCCCAACTCAGAAAGATCATGGGTCCATGCTCAGATGGAGGGGTTTACAGTAGGAAAATAAGATTTGAAGCCAGCTCCCAAGGGACAAGCTATCTTTGGCTTCCAGGGCAAAAGAGATGATGCGAACTCATCACCCACCTTATCAATAAATGCAATAATCACCCTTGGGAATTCACACCATCTTGTGATCAATTCTGGAACAGGCACCCGCTCTGTTTTCTAACTCCAGCATGCAATTTAGCCTCTGTCAATATGGCTTCATTTTCATATTAGACTCAAAGGCATTTTTCTACTTAAAAACACATTTATACTATCAATTGATATTTCACAGAAAATCAAGATTGATAGCACCAGACAGTCAGGAATAAAAACCACAAGGCCACAAAAATCACTCATCGAACAATTACTTGAGACTTAGGCATAGTTAGGAGACAAATGAGGAATCTCACTGCAGCAGCAAAAAGCCTCCTTGCAGAGAAGTTTTCAGCATCTCACAGCAAAACATCAAGCCAGCAAATCCTTCCTAAACTAATCATGACTAGTTCCAACTTCAGAGCCCCCTTCTCTGGGGCTGGCAAGACTTCTTCCCCAAACTTCAAAGCTGCAAGACCTCAAAGATGCTTTATTGGGTTTACACTGGCCTGCAGACCTGATGTATGAGGTTGATACTGGCCAGCAGCCCATGGATTCTCACACCTGGCCAACAGACTCCTGCAAAAACTAGGCTTTGCTCCAGAAGCTGCAATCTTTACAACCGTTTCAAAGTAAGTATTTAAGTCTCTGGAGGTTTTCCCCTTTGAAGAAACCTTGTGCAGGGGCTTGGAGTGGTCTGTAGGATCTCTGTAAATAAAGCTGGTGGGAGGGGGAATAAGCATGTATGTTTGTTTAGGAGGGTTATGTTACATCTTCTACGCCACCCTGTATTTTTAAGGCAGGAAAATCTGCTCAGAAATGCTTTCAGAAAGAAGCAAAAAAAAGATTGAGCAGAGAAGAGCTAAATTTAGCAGGTGAATCCCTCAGCTTTTCTACAGCATCCCAAAGCATGCTAGCTGGCAGCAGTGTTCAGACAACAAACCCTTAATTCCAATAGTTAAGGTCTAACAATTGTTTAAATACTCCTAGAAACAAAACAGGCTCCCTAGATTGAATTTTTTTCATTTTTTATTTCAGCTTTTTCCAGCATTTATTATTATAGATTACTTTTAATTGTAAACCACCAGGAAATTTCAGACCCCTCTGTGGATACACCACATGAAGCCAAGGGCAGTATCTCATTTATACACCTCTATCCCAGGAAAGCAATGCTTCAGAAAATAATTTTTACAGGCACTCAGAACCTTCTAGGAAGTTTAAAATTGTTGCCACACTGAGGCTGTGATTCCAGGTAAGAATCCAGGGTAGGAACACGCCTAGCTTTAACCCTGGCTTAAGGTAACCCAATGAACTCCAAGAAAAGATTAATGAAAATGGAAGATAGTGGTCATGCTCTGTACCACTACTTACCTACAGCAAGTACTCAGCTGTATTTTTTTGACTCCTCTAACATTAGAGGCAGATTCTCAAAAGACCCATGTCCCATCCAGCCTGTCTTTAATGGTTTTTCTGGCTGGACCCCTTCAGCAGCAATGGAAACTGGCAGAAGACAGACAGGAAAGGACAGATGAGGATTGTTTTAGGGAAGGGTTATTTTCACCCAGTGTAACTCTTCAGCAGACAACATTCCTGCTGTGTATGAGGCACCATCCTGCTTTTTGAAAGTTCATCCAGCATTTCTCCAAGGAAACCCTTCTAAAACCCATTGCTATAAAATTTACTGTCCCAAATGCATGAGTTTGTGCAAACAAAAAGTTAAAAAAAAAAAAAAACAAACCAAAAAAAACCACCACCCAACAACAACAACAACAAAAAAAAAACCACACCACAAACCAAAAGTATTTTTTAAGTGGGATGGAAAAACATGCATGTCAAGATCACAGCTTCACGTGAAACCAAAATCAAAGATTTTTTTGCATGCAAGGCTTTACAGACAGGTACCTTGACATGGACAGTCAGGAGCAGCCAAGCTGCAGGAGGGTTTAGCCCTTCCTAGCAAACAGGATGCAACCAGCCCCACAGAAGAGCCTTGGATCCTGCCAAGTGTGGACTTATTTTGAAAATCAGATAAGAATTGATCTGCCTGATTGCCTACTGAATGATAATACATGCTGTATTAGCTGCAGAATGTTTTCTTCTTTTCAGTCTTTGTAATTAAGATTTCTGTATCACTTTAGGGAAGCACAGCTTCTTGTGTGTTGCCTTACTTTCAGAAACATGAAGGGCCTCCATGGTTTCTACAATGAAACAGAAAAGGCAGTGAAAAATGATCCTGGGCAAAGGAACTGGATTTTAAGTTATAAGTAGGAAACCTGCAATCATTTGAGATTATCAGCAGCACCTAAGCAACTTAGAAAAACAAATTCCCAAAGCTTCCACTGGTGGGTCTGCCTCTAAAACTGCTAAATAAGATTTTCCTAAGTCCTTCATTGACATAAGCACACAAGAAAGTGCCCTACATGCTACTCACCAGAAAGAATTTTAAAAGGTGTTTAGGCTCCTGTTCCATCCTGAAATCAACAAGAATAAGCCACAGGCCTTCAAAAATACTCTCCCAACGGCAATGAACAATTAAAGTTTCAAGTTATTTAAACGAGATTTTTTTAAACTCCGTAATTACTGGTTATTTCAGTTCCTATCCTGTAATGAGTGGGAAAGAAAAAAAAAGAGAGATGAAAAAAAATTTTTTTAAATTATCTTTTTCTAGCATTATTTACATTATTGATTTTGAGAAATATAATGGAAATGCAAAACTCAGAAGTAGAAAATAAAAATAAATCAGTAGAACAGTTTAAAAAGCTCACTAAGACACTGAGCAAAATATCTAAATTCATAAGTTCTGCTATCTTTTTCATCACATATTCGGGGTTTTCTCACTCGGTCTCAACAACACAGAAACCAGCAACTCAAGTCTCCCACTGAAACATCCTCCTTCACAGAAGGAAAGAAAACACTGATTTCAGAGGAGGTTGGGGCTTTTTCTGAGATAAAGATACCCGTACAAGAATTCGCCATAACAGGCATTGTTTAAATGAAGGATATTGTCTTTGTCTAAGAGGATTTAAGTACCTGGCTGGGCAGGTATTTATGGCGACCCTTTGTGATTCTCCAGGGAGAGCTGGAAATCAGCACATGGCATCTACTGAATGTTTCCCAACTTTCAGGACTGCCTGCAAACCCTGCCTAACAACTGGCTGCAGCAACAAAGGAATATCTCAATAACTCCTAAGATAAAGTCGCTCAACTCCTGGAGAACTGGTTGGGTGATTGTGACGCAAACCATCACCAACTGCAGCAGTAAATAGGGTGGGGAAGGGGTAAGCAGTGAGGGCTCTGTCAGTCTCTAAAACAGAATGCATTCCTGGCTAAATGCTTGCCCTGTGGATATGCAGGGAGATGAATGCAGGGAGATGAATAAAGTCAACAGCCCAGAAAAGCTCGGCTGGCTCCAGACCAGCACCCAGGAGCATCACCCTTGAGTAAACTTGGGAATGGCATAGCCGGATTTATGCCCATCCTCTTCAGGCTTAGTGCAATGGGGAAGATGGAAAACTACCTCCTCCAAGGAATGAGTACGGACTTTCAAGTCTAACATTTAAAAATGCAGTGATATCAGTAGCAAAAGCAAGAAAGAGTTTACTGAACCAGTTATAAACTTCTCGACACAGAAAGCATAAAATAGGAAGATTTTCCATAAATATTCTGTGTAAAAAAACAACAACCGAAGCTATTTTGGAGAAAATGAAAACTGCTTTTTACTGCCAACATTTCTGATTAAACAATTTACTCAAAAAGCCTACTTTATGATAAAACAAAACTTAAAAACACTGACATTATTGCAAAACATGTCTTCTGCAAAGATATTAAAAGCTAGGTAGTAAACTTGTGCTCCATTTTATTCCTTTTAAGGTTAAACAACCTTTTCCTTTTAAGAGTAAATTGAGGCTCAGTCCAAAATTACTGCTTTTAGAATGCAAAAGTACAGTAGTTTCAGATCACAGTTCCTCTACCAATTTGTTCAGAATATTCTTTTTGATTCTAAACACACTGTTTTGAAAACTACCAACACAATGTTTTTATGTATTTATGCTGCGTTCTCTACAAGATCAGGACTCATGCAGCAGGACCAATTTGGGAAGAGAAGGCTTTGTGTTTTGCTGTGTTAAAGTGAAAAAGAGGAGGAGAATTTACCTCAGTCAGGATTTGTTCCAAGAGCCCTGCTACCAGTTAGCAAGGGATATTGCTTTGTTTCTTGTTTCCCATCCAACACATAAAGCTGATTTTTAAGAGGGTATGTATTGAAAGGCTAAGGGGGAATGGCTTCAAGCTGAAAGGAGGTGGATTTCAATTAGGTATTAGGAAAAAACTCCTGACTGTGAGGGTAGTAGGCACTGGCACAGGTTGCTTAGAGAAGTGGTAGATGCTCTTCCCTGGAAGTGTTCAAGGCCAGGTTGGATGGGGCTCTGAATAATCTCTTCTGCTGGAAGGTGTCCCTGCCCATGGCAGGGGGAGTGGAGCTAGATGATCTTTACTGTCACTTCTAAACCAAACCATTCTGTGATTCAGTGATATTTGTTAAAAATGGGTTAGAAGCTGTTGTAAAATAGTTGGTAATTGTTAAGCATGTACTGTAAGTTCGGTTATTATATTGTAAAAGGGGTTAAAAGGAGAGTTAAAAAAATACAGTACTCAACATACCATATTACACCTAAGAAAAGTGCATCACCACCTCCCAGTGAAACGAGCCAGACTAAACAAAAGCTGTAATGGGCCAATCAAGCAACTTCAACCTTCATGCAAATGAAAGGATCCAAACAGAAATCAATCCAGAAGGACAAAAAACAGGATAAAAAGGGGTATCTGAACCGAGGAAGGTGTGCCGGGCCGCTCAACCTGGAACACCGGGAACAAGACACTGCTGCTTGAGAGGAGCCAAGCGCTGCTGCTGCAGCATCCTCGGGAATGCTCCTGCCTGGCCCATGGGCCCCCAGGCTTTAGGCCTTTTCTTTTTACTATAATAAATGCTGAGATCACTCTTAGTACCGGGAGTCTGGTCCTGTTTTTAACAACATTGAACTTTTCTTGCTTCTTGTGAGCACACATTCTCATTATGTTTTTTTTCTTTATAAAGACAAGTGACTTTCTCCCTATTTCTTCTCTGCTTTAAGATATTTTTCTCAATGAAAACAGTAAATTTCAAACAGCTGGACCACCACCCAAGAACACACAAATGCTACTCAGGGCCAGACTGTGAATTAATTACAAGATGGCAACCAAGCCATCTATTTGCCAACATTTATATGCAAAACTTCCAGCTGTGAGGTACAAAATTTCTGGGCACAATAGCTTCTCTGCTCGCCCATGCAAAGCACTGCTGGTGTACAGAATGCAAAGACCTTCCACCATGCAAGAGGTGAGCCTCGGGGCCAGTAAATATGGCTAGCCCAAGTGGCTTAATGGTTAATGCCTGACTTTCACCCACTGTGCTGCGCTTGTCACCTGGGTACAGGAAGGATGAGTAAGTTCTTGGCAGGGCAAGGAGTGATCAGCCCCACAACTGCTCCAGGAGGTCTCTGAGGCACTGGCCCTTCTTCAGGCCAGTGAAAGCACATTTAGAGAGCCAATGCCCTACTAAAGCCACCTGCAGTGCCAGCCTGGGACGAGGACACCAACCACCCTAGGGAGGAATTCTCCATCTGCACATCCGTGCTCCTGTGCATGCTCTCTGGAAAGGCAACCCCAGCTTGTGGCTGCATCAGCAAGCAGGCAGCATTCACCTCTCACAAACAAAGAAATCTGATCATCCTCAGTAATTTCCTTAAGATAGATTACAGCAGAAGCCTACAGCAAAATTAACTGGATGTTCTGTCAAAGCCATTAGACCAGGACTGATCTTAAAGAAAATGATGATCACTGATGCCTTCATATTTACTTTAGAATGCAGTCATTTTGACGGGTTCATGAGGTAGATCTCATTTTATGAAGGTCTAAAGGGACAAAAGGGGCAGAAATATAACATGCTGCTGTCTCAAGTCAGCAAAATGATCACAAAATTACTTTACAACTGACTTTCAAAACTACAAATCCAGTTATTCTGAGTAATTTCAGCCTTTTAAAAAAGATACATGGTGCTTCAGGTTGACCAAAAAAGCAACAAGCTCAATAAGTATGATTGGGACAATTTTCCTTCCTCGTAAAATGATATTTCTGCACACAACCACCTTAATCTCCTTCAGTTCAAGAGCAACTTAAGACCACAGCCTACCAAAAAGACAACAGAACGCAGACTTCATTTGCAATGAAGCCACCGATTATCCCAAAATCTTGTTAAGATTCACTGGGTACCAACCTAAAGTTTCCTTCACCTCTTTATCAATAGCTTCTATCCAGAATGAGCAAAACACCCTAATTTCAAAAACGTTTAATCTTTCATGTGCAATTACTTGCCTGCTTGGCATCAGAGGTATGCACCAGCCTCTTTTTCAGGGCAACATCAGCACCAGTGAGCAGCATAAGTGATCGATCTTCTGTGCTCTTTTGACAAAGAACCTTGCCAGTAATGCCAGGATGGATTTTTTCAAAAGGCTCCTCCTCCCCGTGGCACCAGTGCTACCCCAAAAGATGGCCAAACACACAAACAGGGGTTTACAAAAACCTTGTAGGAGGAGCTGCCTTGGATATAATCTCTCCTCTGAAAGCTCAGTACAGTACAATTAGAAAATAATTTCCTGGCTGCAAGTACTTTGTTCCCCAGCCCTAAAATTGCCATAGAGCTCCAAGTCTTGTTTGTATGCAACAGGTGTGCTAGGGAGCAACAGAAACAGTGCTGCCCCGTGCTGAGACTTTCCACACTGACTTTACTCCTACAGAAAAACTTCCTGTGAGCACAGCTGGGTGCATCCAGCAGCACTGGTAAAAAGGAGAGAGTTGAGGGTTTTTTTAATACTTTTTGCCTACTTCAACTTGTAATATTTAAAAGGTGACATCCTTAAAATAATAATAATGGAAAAAAAAATAGAAGTCCACTTTTTTCCTTCATTTAAGTTGATTAATTTTTTAATTTCTGCCTCTGTCACATTTTAATTTCATTTTCTACTCTTTGCTTTTTGTGCAGCCATTTAAAATAAACCCTTTTTTCTAATTTAAAATACAAATAATAAATGCTAAATAAATAAATAGAAACAACAACAAAGCCCCAGGAATTTAAGGAAAAGGAAATTGAAGAATTTAAATAATTTTAACCCCACTGTGCTTGCTAGAATAAGAAAAACCCAACTAATGCAATAAAAGCAACATGGCCCAACTGCTGATTGCAGTTAAGGCATCACATCTCTAAGAAAAGCCACTTTTTCAGTCTGTCCACAGTATTTTCCCTTCCTTGAGCCCTTTCAAGGGAAATCCTCCAGCATCACAAGATGAAGATTCACCTCAGGAGCGTAAGGAGGGGGCTGGAGCAGCATTGCCTGGGGTCACCCCTGGCTTTCAGGAAAAGTCAGAGCCACCACTCAACCAAGGCCAGGAAGAGTTAAGGTGGAGCAGAAGCCAAAGACCTCTGACCTGGCTGGAGCACAGACAGCAGAGATGCTGCTGGTTGATGTCTGAGGCAAGAAGGAGCTACTTCTGCAAGCCCCAGCAAGCCCAGGAATTTAAATCCCTTCCTGGAAATCCATGTCTCACGTGCCTGGCGCTGCTGTGACGTCAAAGACAACCTGAATTAAACAGGGATGAAATAATTAGGCAAAATACATCTTGTAAAATTATCAAAGCACATCTGATATCTGAAGCTCACAATGTTACAATAACTGCAACATCTGCATAACCTGTCAGAAGCAATAGAAATAAATTAATGTTGCTGTTATTAATGCTGAAGCTGTCTTTAAACCCATTAAAATCGCCATAGCCACAGATTCAGGGAGGAGAAAGGTGGTGTATGACATCTGTGCTGATTACACAAGGAATCCGGTCAAGATGGTAGATAGACAGCTTTTCAAGCAGACACAGGGCTCTGAAAAAGCTATTATTTCTGGACAAAAGAAAGGGGGAGGATAGGATGGGGTGGGATGGGATTATTGATTCTGCACTTCCACTTTGAGCTAAACTAAAGCCCTCCTCCTCACAAAAAAGAAAAAAATCAGAAATCTGGGGTTAAAAAAAAAATAAGCATGAACATTGCTCACAAGAAAGACATGAACTTGCAAAAAACAAATAATAAATAGGAAACTCAAAGCAAATCTTGAGGTCAAATCAGAATACTTAGCTCTGTTGTAATTAAGATTTATTTTAATGGATAAATGTTGGTTTTGGCATCCTGTCTCCCACCCAGAAGCATACACTTCAAATTTCTGACTAAGATTTGCATTTCAAATTGCCCAGAAAGTGATACCATCTTAAGTTAGTGCCCTGGGACCTGCAAGGCAAACAGGTAAATTTGTGGTTCCTACAGGAATGCCCCCAGAAGAGAGAACTGTGATCTGCTCTTGTTGGTTTTGCAAACATGCACATAGCCAGGTATGTATAGAGTAATTCTATCACTCCAGGCTGAGGAAGTGGAAGGTATGTATGTGCTTGAGTATATGTGTGTGTATATACGTATGTGGACATGAGTAAACACATGAGTACATAATACTCATATGTACATACATATATTTCATCTGCATCAAGTATGGGCACTGAAGTGTCAAGTAAAGGTCCACCCTCACACCCAGGCAGATCTAGCCCAAGCAAGCTCCCATGCTGAGCCAGAGAAGGACACTGCTGCTCTTCACTGCTCAAGTGAGCGCTGCAAGAAGCTCCCGCAGAGCACAGCAAATCCACTCTCCAAGCTCACGTCTTTTGATGAATGCCGAACAACAGGGGGAACAACGTGGCCTGCCAGGAGCGCAGGGCAGGCAGAAAGACGATTTCAATAGCCCTCCTCTCCTGCCCTGAAGCCAAACACCAGCTCACATGCCCCACACTGGGATCTGAGCTGACACTCCAGTGCAGCATAGCATTAAAGGCTGCTCGTCACTAAACTTTCCCCTCCATCAGGGGAGTCGAACACAGGTAATTCACCTCATCAGTAAAAGCATCCAAAAATAAATTAGGACTGGCTGCAGCCCCATGAGACTGCCAGAGCTGCACCTGTCTGTAAAGCAGACACACCCAGAGCTCTAAACAGGATACACCTAAAGCTCTATATAGGGCACACCTAAAGCTGAGCATGGTTGTTTATAAAACTGTGAAGAGCACAAAAAGCCCAGCAGTGCAGGTGTGAACTAAAAGGTGTACTTTCATTACTGTGAATCTTCTCTCCTCCTTAGGCAGGATAAAAAAAAATAGAGAGAGAGAGGATGGGGGAGAAGCTCTGTAGAGCCAAAAGCAACCCAAGTAATACAAGTAACCCAGGTAACACAAGTAACCCAGCTTTGACTTGTAAAAATGTGATTTTTTTCAGGGTTCTGCTCTTCACAGTGATTCACGGCACTGCTCCTTTCACAGCCAGCAGCAGGCAGCTTGTTCACCAGCTCTCTCAAGCAAATTGGTTTGCTCCTAGGGGCAAAAGTAAGCTCTCTTCTGAAGAAATCCCCAGGACTGAGCTTTTAAGGATTATTTTCTGTACTGGAACTGTTTATTATCTAAATACATTTCAGACAGCTACACATCCATCCTCCCTCTGACGACCTAACTATAATTCCACCTGCAGCTAGGACAGTTTGGGGTGCACGCATGGCAAATGAGCTTGATAAAAAACAAGTTTCTGTCATCCAGCATTTTACAGTTAGCACTCCTGAATGTAGCTTGTGCCACTGCCAAGCTCTTCTTCTTAATAATGTATCTACCATTTGATGCTGCGAAGATCTTGCAGCATGTAATTAAGTCCAGGGAAGTCCTGCAGACAGCAGTAGGATGAAACCAATACAATGCTATGTAAAGTCTAGCATGTAGGTTATACAGCTGGTGGGTACATATAAATATATATATGCATATAACATTTTCATTCCTTTACACACCCATGCCTTTTCAACATATTATTAATAGCAGCAGAGCTTGGAGCGCTGCATACGTAGGAACACTGTTCCTACTGTTGATGTAACATTTTGCATGTTTATTCTCAATGGATATTTGTGATTAACTCTGCAGGGCATTTCTTTTGTATCTCTGTTGGGAAAATATTATTAAATGGTAATAGCCCCCCTTCTCACAGGTGGCCTGCAGATTTTGTGTGCTGTTGAAATATTAGTTACAAATCAATCTGGAAAACAGGGTAAGGACAAGGTTTAGTAATTTAATGAGAGCTCTGATACAGCACAGTCCTCCTTTTGAAGTTCTCCTCTCTTCTAAGGAGCTTGGTGACATCAGAGGCCACAGACTGCAAAGTCACTCATAAAAATCTCACTGAATTCTGTGAGGTCAGCCACTCACCTGTAACCTGGGTGGTGAAAGTATTTTATTCCTGTCAATTGCAGCCATGACCCTGGATACATGTGAATATTTCTCTGTATAACTCTTGGTAGAATTCTTGAGAAGTTAGTTTGCTGTGTCAAAATTTAATGTTCAAGATTTCACGCTACAAAGAATAAAATCAGAATCCTCATTACCACTCAAGGAGACCAGTGAAGTTGATTTACCAATGTTTATAGAAAGTCGAGCTTCTGATTAAACTGGCTTCTGATTAAAACTAAAATGATAAGAAATGATAAGAAATGTCAGCCATCATCCCACAGCTCATCTACAGCATCACAGATTAGAATTTTTAAATGGGATATAAAGAAATATCTGCCTGCACACAGCATGAATATGGAAGGTATTCAGATACCAAATCAGTGTTCCCAGCCCTTGCTCCAAAATTCTGTGGCTTTTTCATTAGCAAGTAAATAAATATGTGCAAGAACCACACTGCGCTCCAGCAATGAATAAATGACCCACAGCAACCCAGATAAACAAATCTACATGCATATCTTTTCCTCTCTCCCCATGACAGTTATTATACCCTTTCACTGATTCAATGAGAATAAATTCAAACTCCCATAAGTTATTGAAGGTAAACCATCACAAGGCTAGAAATGCCAGTTCTTGGCTGCATGCCATGATGCAGAGCACCCAGCCCTGCCCATTGGGGCACCTGCATCTAGCACAGCAACACCCCTTTCCTTTCCCAAAGCTAAGTCAAGACAAGTCATGTTCCTTCCAAAGACAGCAAACCAGTCTCAGAAGTTCTAAAAAGCACTTGCAATGAAGGTTAGAATTTTTCAGCCAAAATCTGTTTCTCATGCATTTTTATTTATTTTTGGTATTCACCATTTCCTGAAAGTTTATGGTCCCAGTATTGGGCTGAATTTGCTTCCCCTCTAAAGCCAGTGGTAGCACATTTAATGATTTACTGTAATTTGAACTCAGCATTGCTCAACCATGAACAAACCATTTTGTAAATTTAATCCCTATTTCACCTAAGAGACAAAACAAAGTTTGAAAGAAACTGCTCAGAACAAGGCAGACTCTTAAGCAGCTCTGCAGTTCAGTGAATTTGGTTACTAAAAGAAGTATGAAGCGAGAACAAAGGGGATAAATAACTAAGTTAATACCTATGAGCTTTCTGTGCAGTCAGTCCTGACTTCCTGCCACCCTAACAGCATTTCAGGTGTTCTGTGCTTAAAAGTCACAAAGCAGCCCCCAGAAAGACAAGAAGTTCAGGAGTCTTTCCACTTGTATTTGGATGCCATAATTTTCAAGATCCATAATTAAAAGGTTCCCAGGCAGTTACAAGGTGAAGTAGCCAATGTGCTGAGATTCTCCTGGGACCACACAAATCTAAGTGATAGGGCTGAGAAAAAAGAATGAACACTGGAAGATACATAATAAAAATTATGATAAATTGGAAACAAGAGGGTTTTCACCTGGAGCAACTGCATAGTATGAAATTTGCAATTTCCTTCATTCAAATTCTATCCCAGAACAGCACATAGTCAAAGTATAAAGAGAGGGTGTAAAACAGGCTTCCTCAGTATTCCAGAGACCTCCTTTCTCATAGTGGGTCGGTAAAGAATCAACATTAATAGGGTTCCTCCTGGAGTTCAGATTCTGGGAATTAACACACTACCAATAAATAATAAAAGCCAGCACGAGAGAAGAAGAAATTTATGGCTTTGTCACTGCATGGAAGAAAGCAAAAAAATAATAATTAAAAGAAAATTTGATACAGCTATCTTTAAGAATAAAAGCATTCCTGCTGACAGAGTTGAGATCTGCTGGATGTCAGACAAAGATGGGGACATTCACTCTTTTATCTGTCTCATTGCTCCCTGCACCAAAATACTCAGAGCACTGGGCGAGTTTTGGTCAGCATCATAACACATTCTAAATAAACAGAGTGCAGTAAATCTCCACCCATGATACTCTGGCACTATGAGCACTTGGGCTGGATGGCCAGACCTCAGCTATGCTGCACCACACACTTGCAAACCCTGGCTGCTCAGAAAGGCAGTGCCCAATACTCACTGCTGTCTTCAACCAGCTCTGCTCCCAGTGAAGCAAGTGTGACTCAGTGTTGCCAAACTGGGACACCTCCTGTGAAACTGCTGCTTTTCTTACATTATTTTTAGCTTTCTAATTATACAGTTACCAAACATACCAGGAAGGCTGAGTGGGTCCCTCCTTAAGTAGGAAAAAAAAAAAAAAAAGAAAAAAAAAAGAAGTGGCAACAAGATGAACTAATTGAGATGGTTTCAATAAAGAAAAAAACAAAGAAACCTGACTACCAGCATAGGAGGTGATAAAACACCACAACCCGCAAGTCTGGCATAACAAAGAGAACTGCAAGAGCACTGTTCAGGTAACAGGCTAAACAACACTAAAACGCACAGGCTGGATGCAAGACTCCTGGGGCCAACTCTGTGCGACTGCCCACCCACAGAAAGCATGGACAACCTGAAAATTAAACCATAACCTCTCTATATGTCTTGGGGCAGGGGCCAACATTTCCAAGCACCTGGTGAGCTGAAAGCAGCCAGAAGGAGTTGGTATAATAGACTGTCTATCAGCAGTTAAGTTGCATCATAAGCAAGTAATAATATCCTATGATGGTGCCTTTTAATTTATTTTTAGTGCTGTAACACCCAACAGCCCAGGAAGGACACATTTTCAAATGGGTCTGCTGGCTCACAACCTCATTACATTTCTTCTCTAAAAGGGTTATAGGCTGTTGGCTTCAGGGTAAGCAGGACTGAATATTTACAGTACGGCAATTGCTGGGGATAGCCTGAGCCTCTAATCACTCTGACAGTGGATCCACCCGTTGTCATCACAACATGAAGTCTGATTGCTCTTTTCATGCAAAGCTTAGCCACAAATTTAAAAAATATGGATATAATGCAGTTCAGATGCCTCGTGTGAAGTCAAATCTAAGAGAAGGTTGCTGTCTGATTTTCAGATTTCCATGCAATGACTTATTTTGACTTCTACATGGCAAGGCATGCCTCCATGAAGCCTAACAAACAAACTGCTAGGATTAATCACTGCAGTTTGCAACATATTCCCTTCTTCACTGCTGCGTGAGTTCACAGACTATGCCAGCCTCGAGTTCACACTACATAAAGTTATCTTTATATCATTCAAAATCACAGAAAATCATTAAGTGCTATCCAGGTTTTTTTTCTCAAAGCTCTATCATATGAGTGAATTAAAAACCCACACACAGCATTGCTATCCCCTCTCCCTCGGGAGGCTCCTTCCAAAAACATGTGATTTTTTTTTTGAAAACAAAAACAAATTTTAAAAAGGTAGCACAGTCTGCCTCTGCTCTGAGCCTCCTACTCTCCCCACCAAAGCCCCATAGCCTCTCTTCTCACCTGGCTGTGATGTCCAAGCAACCCCTTAACCCCTTTCTATCTGCTTTAAGACAGCTGGATTCCCACATACCTATTTCCTCCCCAAGATTCTGTCAACAGGAAAGAATTTAAAAAAAAAACAAAAAAGGCAGTTGTAGAAGGACTTTTCTTTGGAGCACAGGGCTGAAATGCATATCACATCACAGCATCCAAATACAGCAGCTCCTCCACATGTGCTCTCACTTTGCCCTTTTCTTTTTTTTCCCCTCTCCACTTGAAGGTTACTATTTCTGCAGGCCATTGATGTGCAGCCAGAGAAAAGGACTTTACAACACCAAAAGAGAAAACCAGAGCTGGAAAAAGGTCACACTATTACATGTCAGGAAGCTTGTTTGGTCCAGTTAGATCCTTCTCTGACTGCAGGTGGTGATTTTACCTTTCCAGACAGCAGTTTACCTTAAAATAAAATAAAATGTAGCAGATGTCACCAAAAATTGCAAACTGTCAGAGTTCCCATTCGCACGGCCTCTGAAAGTAATGGCTTATCACGCTACATGGCCACCTGAATTTCTTGATGCAACATAATCACTGGCAGCATCCCTAACTAAAATGTCAGCTTGCATCCCACTGTCACACTAAAGTTATGGGCCATCTATTTCCAATGACCAATTCAATGAAGTGACGCCAATCTCTAGAGCAAACATGCATTTTATTTCCAAACCTAACCACATTTACTACTAGCTGGCTTCAAATGGGATGAAAAAGACACGGTTGACATTCCTAAAAGCCATAAACCAGTTGGACTGGGACCGCTGGGAAGCTGGTAAGATTTCATCCTTCTGTCTACTTTCTGAACCAACTTTGAAGGCACTGGGTACATACTAACAATCAGATGTTTTATGCCAGCTCTTTTCTTTCAAGATCAGCACTGGTATTAGAACTGTAATAGAAATCAAAGTATCTCCTTCCATAGGCCCCTGTCTTCTTCCAAGGAGTCAATGCTCAGACAAAGAACCCACCAGTCAGGGTTCGGCCCCCATGTCCACCATCTGGGCAAAGGAGACCAAAACACTAGTAACAAGCTAGCAGAGATGAGCAGGATAGGAAAGCTGGCAGGAACTCTCAGGGAAAATACAGAAATACTGAATGCACTGTAATGGCAATAAGAAGCATCTCAAGAGGACTGGCACAGCAAATCTGCTAAGCTTCTCTGTAGAGAGACCTCATCTTCTTTCTTGAGGAGTCTATTTTAAGACAATTTCAGTGACCTTACTTAACAGAGATTATGCTGTGTTTCAATTAATTTTTACAGCATTATAATTAATATTTTGGTGTCTGCTGGAAAGCACGCTGAGCTGTGTAAAACCCACATGTGCGGTGAGATGACAAGTGCTGTTATCGAGGCGGAAGGAAGGAGATAAGAGCCCTCCAGCCCTGCCTGGCAGGGCAGAGCAGCAGCACCCCTCCAGATGACTGCTCCTGCGAGGGCCCAGCGCACAGAAATGCGGCAAAGGGCATCATTCCTCCTCAGATAACCCAGCCAGTACCGCTAGGGTGGGGATATTTTCTCAGGCTAATGAATTTCCACACGCACCCACACCACAAGCAAAGCTTCTTGCCACCTGCTCAAATAACTGAGCCCCAGAAGGTGAAAGCAGCCAAAGCAGCACAGCTTATACACATGCAGTTTATATAAGTGCAGGCTTTTTTTTTTCCCACTCAGAGAGCCAAACCTTAGCTCATCTGGTCAGATACACTAATTCCTCTGTACGCTGATCACCTCTCAAGTAAACCATTCTCAACCACTACACAGACTTCCTATTGTAGGGCTCATTTCTGCTTCTGTTTCATCCCTGGGTTTGCAGGAGGACAGAAGATATTCCATGATACCACTCCTTCAGATCTCTGCTCCTGACACATTGCACCTCCAAACCAACAGTTTCACCACCTTCATTCACTCAAGGATAATTGACTTTTATACACCCACATAAATAAACAAGACAAAATTGATGGGACACTGAAATAACTCAAAGTTTCTGGGTGTGCTGTTGCTTCAGGAGCTGCGTTTCCCCTCAGTGCAACCTCAAATGCACCATTTTGACTTCTGCTGCTACTGTTTCAATGAGTCCCAGCTGTGGATGCTTTTACCAAGTAGGATCATGGCTTAACTGCGCAAAAATATTCACAATCACATCAGCTCCACTTTTTAAAATCTCAAACTCAAAACAAAAAAAATCTTCCGAAAAACTCTGAACAATGTGACAACTGAAGCATGCTTCAAGAAATTCAATAGCTGTGCAACATTTGAGCACAGCCATGAACATACATTCAATTCATCTAAATCTTTGCAAGAGATTTAGGTAGAAAGCTGCATGGGTGAAGTACCACCAGGAGCGCTGCGCTAGAGGCTCCTCCAAACATTCTTCCTGAATTTGTAACAAATCAGGAACGACCTAAAGTGAAAGACCCACAGTGAAAAACTCTTAACTGTGACAACTAAGCAGTGGTGATTTGTGACAGAAATGCACACAGGGCAAGAAGTCCGATGACAAGAAGGGGTTAAACTGTTTGGAAGCAGGAATGTCAGGGACAGAAGGACTTCTTATAAGGGAGAGATGTTTTCCTGGGTGTTAAGGGGCAGTCTCAGCACTGTTTTGTAGCCACGCTGGAATTGAAGCCTCAAGGGCTGAGCTCAGGGATATCTTTGGGCTGCAGAGCTGGGCTGTGGGTGGCCCATGCAAATAAATACTCTTGGGATTGGTGCTAGAGCCAGTGTATATAAGGAATTTACTTGCAGGGCATCTTCAAAGACTCCCCGTGGAACAAGGTATTTCAGTGGGACTCTGCATATATATTTGAACACAAATGTGTGCTTAATCCGCCTCAACAGGTACCACAAAAATGTCCTAATTTTTTTAACAGCTCTCAAGTAAAAAAAAAAATGCTACAACCTCTAATACCATGTAACAAATTAGAAATTCTGGCCTTACCAAAAATACTATTAAAGAACAAATTCAAGCTTACTCTCCTAACTGCAGGTTTACTTGTATTTGTGGCCAGATGAGTTATGAATATTGACTCAAAGGGCTTGAATCCCTTCAAAATCACCAGCCAAGATCCATTTCCAGGACAACCCTTTATCTCATTGTTGGAGTTCGCCCCCAAACCATTTCCAGTACAACCTGACCTATGCAGATCAAAGGAGACGGGGCAGCAGTTATGTGGGTATAGGTGGGGAACCATCAACCCAAGCAATGACAGGTTAAAGAAAATCAGGTGTAGCCTAATGAACAGGAGCAGGTACAGACATTGTCCATTTCTTTGTTTAACACTCAACTTTCCTTTTAATTGGAATGGTGCAACACATTTAAGTATTCAGGACATTGCAAGGAGGAATAATATTCATTGTGAGCTCCAGTTTTACTTTTTTCCCACTCTGAAATAAATTAGATGTGCTGTTGATAGAAGAAACTGGCTTGCATCTCTGAACATGCCAAGTAGGAAAAGTTAAGTTTAGTGAAATGCAAGGACTCCAAGTAAAAAGTAACGTTTTGCCACATGTTTTCAGCTATCAGTGACTTCCCTGCCATCACATTTAGAAGCAACATGGAATATGTTTTACATCTCAGGCTCAGAGTGACAAAGCAAGGATCTAAGGTCGGCTCAGCAGGTTGCATACAGCTGGCTTGCTCCTACCACACGAAGTTTTGTAAAACACTTGCCACAAAGCAGGGAGATGTGTGTAAGCACAGAACAAGTACTGTAGTTTGAGCAAGTAGGCACAAAAGGAGCATATACACATAAATACTTTTTTGCAAAAGTTACATATAAAATGGGAAGAGTTGAGCACAGCTCTTGAAAGCCAAGGAGGAGAAAGAATCTTAAAGATTTTTTTGCAAGACTCCCTTGCTGCCATAAGAAGTGATAGTGCACAGTGGATAGCAATTCTGATCATAAAACCAGAGACGACTAAAAACTAGTATACTTGCTTCAAGACCTAAATTCTCAAAGTATTAACCATTGTGAGGCCCTCTCAAAAGTAGATTTAAAACAGGAAGGAACAGAAGAGAACAGGAAGGAAAAAGAAGAGCCATGTTGGCCTTAGTGCTGAAGTATTGATCCTGTCATAAGCAAGAAGCAAGTGCCAAGCCTATGTATTTCCATCTCCCCTCCCATAAAATCATCTATGCTCTTGCATCCTTATGTTTCAGTGACCTCTTAGAACCACAGAATTATTTAGGTTGGAAAAGATCTCTGAGATCAAATTCAACCCAGCACTCCTAAGTCCACTACTGTACCATGTTCCTAAGCACAACTACATATCTTTTAAATACTTCCAGGGATAGTGACTCCACTGCTTCTCAGGGCAGCATGTTCCCGTGCTTGATAATCCTTTTGATGAAGAGTTTTTCCCCAATATCCACTCTGAACCTCCACTGCTGCAACCTGAGGCCAATTCCTCCTCTTACTTGTGAGAAAAGATCTGAACCCCACCTGGCTACATCCTCCTGTCAGGTAGCTGAAGAGAGGGATAAGGTCTCTTCTGAACATCCTTTTGTCCATTTTGAACAAGCCCAGCTCCCTCAGACACTCCTGTTAAGACCTGTGCTCCAGACCCAGCTCTGCTGCCCCTCTTTGGAAACAGCAGAAAGATCCATGAACAAATAGCCTTGAGAACTAGTATCTGCAAAAGGCTTCCCTGCAATACCACTTAAGAAAGGGTGACATTGCTTTACAATTCACTAAACAACATATTTACTCACAGGCTGACTACATATGTTGTACTTAGATGTCACAGCAGATTACTCACTAATTACACTAGGAAAAACCCAAGTAATTACTGCAGACTCTTTCCTCTGGTGCAGAAGAGGTCGGAGCCATACATTTACATGACAAATGATCACGCCTACAACTGCGGTGGCTGCTTCCAGCACAGAAGGACCCCTCCTCCGAACAAGTGCCATTAAATAATACTTTTTTTTTTTATTAGACTAAAAGCTGAGGGTGTATCAGAGATGCAAAGACTGAAAAAAAATTAGGAGCTCTCACTGTTAAGTCAGTTTGTTTAGGCCAATGGTGCAAAAATCAAATTGTTTCTTAACATTTTATCTGATCTTTCAGGCTGATAAAAACTTCTGTTACTGAATGAAGGAAATCATATTACCAGGGCTGATATTCATCAGGAATATTTTGAACTGAACATGTGAGCTGCTTTTAACTGAGTTTAAATCGATAACACTACTACTGTGGTTAGTTTTATTGAACTGTACATTGGAATAATATAATTTAAATTATGTTATGATGACAGTATTAGCATATGACAATATTACCCTCAGCTATAAGCTGTATTTATTCAGCAGGAAGGTGAGATGTGCCACTTCTTCATTTGACAAATCAGACACATCACTGCTCTTAATGCTATTTTATGGAATGGTCATTGGAGGTTTATGCTGCTGCACATGCACCAGGCTCTTCCCTCAAAAGGTCAACCTTCATTTTTGATGGCATTTCTTCTTCCTTTCAGAAATAAAGCACTGGAGGGAAGTTCAAATGCAACCATACAAAACCTACACAAATCAGCATATGTTAAGTGCCTAGGATCATTCATGGCAATTTCCAAAGATCCAAACAGGGGCTTGGAAGCAAGAGAAGGTTTGTTTGCGGGGGGTGGTTATGCTTATAAGCATTATTTATATATGCAAGATGACAGCTAAATCCTTCTGGCTTCTCCCTGGTGGAAATGCAAGAGGGGAGCAGCCTGTCATCTGCTTTAAGCATTTGAATTTTTTCTTACCTGTAAATATTCAGCTGTAAACTGGGAGAGAAAAAATTACTGATACGGATTCAAGGCTCATTTCTGTGTTTCCTCTCAAAAGATTTTCATTTTTAAAGCATCATTTCATAGTTTAAGTTACATTACATTTGTCTTTGTCTTGCTAAACTTCAATAGAGTTTAAAACCACAAGGAAGTGGCAAGCAGAAATAACTCATCATCCTAAAACAGCACTTGTCAGAGGTGAATTCCAGAGCACCTTTACAAAGGTCATCAGAATCATTAACTGCATTTTACTGGGGTTTGGATGCAATAAGGAGACCAAAACCAGAAAGAATGACGCACGCTCACAAGGCAGGAATAGAATCCTGCTCTCCTACCTGGCCATGGGAGCACTGCAAACTCACTCTATATTATAACATTAATGACCATTATGACAGATCTACTGCACAGGAGGCTCTTTTTTTCCCCCAAGCACCACTGACCTGCAAACTCTCAACCTCAATTCCTGTAATACCTATAATTAAGTAGCTTTTACTTTCCTTTGGTGTACCAAAAACCATACTGCTACTGAGTTTTGACTAACGGCCACAGAAATCACCATTGTCTTCAATTACCTTAACAGGATTAAAAAGGATTATTTTTTTCCTTTGCATGGATAAAATGCTACTGAATAGATTTCCCCACAATAATCAACAACAATCAGATTTTAAGTCCCATATTAGCCAGTGATGTTCTCTTTCCGCTAACTTGGAGTCATGCTTGTTTTTCATGAGCAGGAAGGGAAAGGTCTCATTGCTAGGACACATCCAGATTTCATTACTTCCTGTACCTGGATCCTTCTGACCTGTAATAAACGCACTGTGTCTTGCTTCCTCCTACATTCACATACAACCTATCCACATAAATCCTCACTTCTGCAAACAGGGGCATAAAGTCAATGCACCTCTGTTCTTTAAATTAAGCTGAAATGGGACTCTGAGAGTCCCAAATGGCACCTGCTTCAGTTAGCTCTCTTCTACTCCAAATAACCTTCCCAGAGATGTCCTTGTCCACACACACTGCTGCAGTCTAGATAAGGAACTATTAGCACTTTGCAGCCTTCAATTTAAGAGCATCAGTGTGTGACAATTAGATATGTTAGGCCAACAAAACTTATGATTTAGCTAACAGAACAATACCAATAATTTACATGTTGGGGTTTTTTATCAGTGATTAATCCGCTAGACTTCATGCTTTGATCATGATACTTTGGGTTTCACTTTTCAAAAAAAACCCATTACAGATATGCAGGCGAGCATCAAGTTACACCATTACCTATAATTTCATTCTCCTTGCTGCCAAACTGAGCCTGTGTCTTTTACTATGCCTACAAATGCTAATTACAGCTCAACATTAATGCTAATCCTGACATCTGCTAATTAAAAGATCACATCTTCTGCAGAGTCAGCAGTGCTATTCAAATGAAAGCATTAATCAGTTTAAAATTAAAAAAAAAAATCAATCAACAAAGAAGGAATTTTAGTCCTTGGTTCAATTAATATCAAAGTGCAAACTGGGAGTACTCAAGAGCAAGTGTCAGTACATTCTTTGGGAATATCTAATGTTTAGTGAAAAGGAAAACTTTCAGCACTGCGTGATTTCTCTGTTCTCAAGAACTGTCCACATTCTCCCTGAGACCTCTTCTTTAATCCTCCCTTCTCTGCAACCAGAGCACCTCAGAAACCCAAGACCAGCCCACACAAACAGCCCACAGTCAAACCAAGGCAAGCACAAATATCTACATGTGCACATTCAAATACCTAAGAAGTCCCACTTAAGCTTCATGGGACCACTCTTCTCTACAGCTAACACATGGGCCTCCAGGACCAGGGCTGTCATGAACAACTACAACCTCTTAACACACTCATTAACAATGTGTTGGACAGGACAGTCCAGATTTGCTTCCCATTTCAGCACACACAGTAGGTAGAGAAAAAGGATGAAAAGCAGGATGCATTCACCCCATTCAGTAAACACTGAGATCATAAAACCCCATCAAAAAGTCTACACATGCCTGGACCGAACACACAGGGCACCTCAATTCACCCATTCCTAACTCAAATCTTGCTGCCTTACATCTTGTCCCCAGTATTTGTTTTTCCTTTAAGGGATGCTCCTGGAAGAGCCCTCCTGCACGGCAGCTTCACTGTCTCTATGCTTTCCAAACACAACTTGCTGGTTGCTTTTTTGAATAATTTCTTTAATGCTTAGAAACCATGGTACAGGTGCTCCACAAAGTAGCTCTGCTCAGAGTTAGGATTATGGGGACATTAGAACCAGACAGACTACTCCCATTTCCAAGGAAATCAGAAGAAAATGGAAGTTTTGAAGAGATGAAGAGAAGGTGCAATCCAATGGCATCGCAACAACAGTCTCCTACAGAGCAATCTTTTGAAAACCATGTTTACTAAGTGCCAGAAGGATGCCTAGTGGTAGAGGTGAATGGGAAGTCACCTCAAAACACACAAACCATAAAATTACCTTGTCTTCGTGAGGCAATACTCCTGCAAACCTCCAAAAGAAACAATTCCAGTAAAGGAAGAAGCCTACGAGCAACAGCAGCTTCCAAGGCAGCACTGGGCAAGCAACAAAATAAGGTTTTTCACTCATTTAGCAGGCTCCTGCTCAAAATTTATTTAAAATAGGTGGCATTTATTTTGCTGGAGATCAATAGGAAAAAAAAACAACAAAACAAAAAGAGCTCTTCAAACTTTTTATACCAGATAACGTTTGTATTTATAAGGAAACCACAAATCAAGTTTACTGCATTTTAACAGTGTTAATATGAAAATGCTCTTTTGATGTAAGATGCCAAGGCTTCCTCCCTTCTTTCACCTTCTCAGCTACATGCCCTGAAATTGTCATCTTATCTGCACTTTAAAATTTCCACTCTAGTGAAGTCTTACACTCTAATATATCTTTAGCTAATAATACACTGCAGCCGGTTATAAATTAATCACGTTGATAAAAGGTCTAACAAAGTTACCAATATCATTCTGTAATGCACAAGCAATATTACCAAGTCTTATTTGAATAGAATAGGCAACTCAATCAAGAAAAAATGTGAGAGACTTCTGAGTGCAAAAGAATCTTAAATCATTAATGAAACTAAGATTTTAATGTATGCAAATTAAATTATATATGCATATTTCAGTGGGCTAAAAGTTTATGTGCATACTTTACTTGGGAATCTGCCTTGTGATATGATTAGAAAGAAAAGGTGACAATTCAGATTTGTTATTACTTTGGACTGTAAAGTGTTCATATAATTTATGTTGACCTAAAAAGGTACAAAACCCCATCAGTTAAAGCCAGGCTGCAGATGGTATAAATAGACCGCAGCCCCACTGAAGGTGCTATAAGCACTGTCTCAATACATCATTTGAAGTTGAGGTCTCACTAGTCTCCAGCTGTAAAAAGCAAACAAAACCTGAGGTTATGAAAAAGCAGGCACCAGCCTGCACAGAATTCAAAGAAAATAATTTGGGACCCTTCCTCCTCTGGTAATCGAATTCAGCAGTGGGTTCAAAAGTTATCAGGGCATGGCATAGAGGACACTGACCTGTACAACCATTAAATAAGCTTTCTCTCCTGGCAAATCACTTTTTAAAGGCAGGAAGGGAATATGTGATAAAATATTAATCTTATTGATTGTGCTCTAAGAAAAAAGGTTAGAATCCGATTGCAGAGGATATGACAGCTTGTGGCTACTAAACATTTCTTCAAAATTACTGTGTTGGATTTTTCCCTTTTTAGTAAAGCAGGCGAAAAAAACATTCCCCTAATTAAATGTAAATTTTTTTTTACTTTGAAATCAACCCAGTATTTCCTGCTATAAGCTATTTACTGGGAAGACATAAAAATCCAGGCAGGCAATGGGTCCTTTAGGAAACATTTTTACCCCCAAGCACAGAAAATTATATTGATAAAAATACACACATGTATGTTGCCACAGTGAAGAGCATCCACTAAAGCCCAAGGCAGCAAAGGAGAAACAAGATGTCATTTTCCAGCTTGAGGTAAATTTACTATTTCAATACTGATTCCTTTTTTTATTTGGCTTTTTCTTTTTTCCTTCTTTTTCTTTTTTTTCTCCCAACAGATTAACAACACTTCCAAGGAAGAAATCACAGCAGAGGAGAAGTTCTGAGGCAGCTGTTCCCAATGTGTGGCACCACACCCATCTAACACAGAAATGGCACCCACAGAGCCAAAACTGAGCAACTTCACCAGGTGCACAGCACCAGCAACTTCTACCAGGGTGCTGAGCCCTCTTCATCTCAGGTGCAAATCTAGTTTTAGACCCAAACCCAGCAAAACCAATGCTCAGCTACAAGGGAGGATGTAAACCCTATTAGTGCTTACAGAATTAAGTCTCTGCCCATTTACACCTCTTCCTGTTATCATTTCTCCCTGGGCTATCACTAAATCACATAGCATCTAATGACCTAATTAAAACATTTCTTAACACTCATAGTATTTTTGATGCCAGCTTTCAACACAACTAATGGCAAATGAAGGTTAATAACTGGTAATTATCATACCCCTTTTAAGATTTTGTTTTTAAACAAAGGAGTGAAAATATAAAAATAAATTACTGCAAGAAAAGAGCAAGCAAACATGCCATTCCTGAACACTGCTAAACACTATCCACAAGAACAGTAGTTGTGGCTATAAAAACTAAATATTAAAAATATTCAAGGCATTCAAGCAGGATGAATCGTAGATGCTGCGCATTCTCAGAATTTCAGCTTTAAAAAACCCACCTGTAGGAAAAGCTATATAAATACTAGTTTAGTGATATAGAAATCAAAACTGATATCTTGCCAAGATACGACTATTGAAGTGCAGATACAGCTACTGAAGTGCTTCCTGTAACTTTTCATTGTAAACAAGCTGCTTCTTTGCTACACTGTCTTTCACATACATCAGGCCAACCAATCCCCTTGGCCATTTTTACTAACAGAACTTCAAATTTACAAGCTTTAAAAAACAAACAAGCAAAAGACAATCTTTAAAGATTTAATAATAAAAACCTCCCACCTAACATGACACTACAGAAGCTTGAGCAGCTTCATGAACAGTTTATATTAACAGCTGCTGTAAAACCAGGGGGAACACAAGCCTACATTAAAATATTTGAGGTTTTCAAAACAAGAGGAGCAGATTTGCAGAAATGCAAAACAGTATTCAGAATAGAACTGGTGCTTGGACTTGTCTATTCAAGTGTGTCCTTTGGTAGGAAAGGCTGCTCATAATGCAACACCTCAATGCCATTCAGGCTCAATCAATTCTTACAGAGGCAGATGTTAAGTTGCACTGAGCAGAGCCTCCACTGTATAACCAGCTCTAACCAGAAACACAGCTTCCTCAATTAAAAAAAATTGTTCAAGTTCGCAAATATTAGGAAAATCTCTGAAAATACAATTCAACTAACATGTAATTAATCACATCTAAATCCACTGAACCCTGGCTATCAGTGAGTGCTGCCTGGGAGAGTAACAGAGATTTTGAACTCATACTTAAGAGCTTTACGTATCTATACCCTTCAAATGGCTCCAAGGTTCTTCTTTAATGCTAATTAATTTTATCCAAGATAAACATACATGTCTTTGTGACCTCAAGAAAATTTTGGGAAGAGGTGTATGCAAAAGCACTTCGTTTGGCCACTGGAGCAAGCATACAATACTGACAAATGTTTGACGCACTGATAAACCCCCAGCAACTGGAGCAAAATAATAGGACTATGCTGTAAACAGACACAAACACATCGTAAAGAAACTGTCATGAAACATACACACATAGGTTTAGAAGACTATGGAAGGCATGAAAGTAACTTGATGATGAGAGATTTGAGGCAAAAGGACCAAAATCAAGGGCTACCAAGTAACCCTGAACAGAAGGTTCTCAATCCCCTGAATCAGAATTGTTTATTTCCAGCTAAAGTGGCTGAAACTTTCAAGCAATAATAATCTTTTTTTTTTTGAGGTATCATTCATTGAATCTCACTCCATCTTGCTTTCCTTCAATTTTTCATTAGATCTGACAATTATTAAAAAGCATGAATTACTTTTAAGCTACACTGAAGCAAACACTCAGCAACATCTGCTTTGTTTTCATTGTTCGTTAAGACTTATTCAGAACAACAGAAGTTTTAAAGGCTCCATCACTAGTTGTTATTCTGTATTTAAATACTTCGATCAGCTCTCCTCTAGAAAAAGCAACATATGCCATTTTCCATCAAGACTAAAGAATGAAATCTTCCCTTAGTCCTCCAATGAGGGCTAAATCATCCAATAGAACCACAGAAATTTACCAGCTGCTAA
>VWYI01032683.1:10657-29866 GCA_013399455.1 Anthoscopus minutus | reverse complement strand
AAAAAAAAAAAAAAAAAAAGAAGTATACAAAAAAGTCAGCCACCACTGTGAGACTGCTACAGAACATTCCTAAAATCCCCATCTCCATCCAGGTCAAGAGTCGGGGCTGTTCAAGGACTCATTTGCCTGCTTAAAAAATTAAAACCAACAGTGTGGAGAAGAAACCAGCACCAAATAATTAGGAACAGGGTGAGTGAATTTAGTGCTACAAATCTGCAATACTGATGGAGTCAGGCATGTACCATGCATATATAGCTCTGCTTTGAAGATGCAAGATGCAGTTTGCTCTAGCACCTTTTTTCAAAGTCCTGTACAAATTTTAAAATGAATTTGCATGATCCTGAGCTTCGATTCTGTTAGTTTTCACTGGAGTATATTAGAAACAGCAGGAAGAAAGAGAGTAGAACACATCTTTCTATGCAAGTTACCATACATATACAAACACACACCTCTAGAGAATCACGGAATTACCAAAGTTGGAAGAGACCTTTAAGATCATCTAACCAAACTATCCACCCAGCAATGCCACTGTAACCCCTAAACCACTAAATCATCACCCAGCACCAGATCCAGAGACCTCCTGAACACCTGACAGTGGATCCCATCAGGGCCTACAGACTGGTGAGTGCCTAATTGGCAAAGCAGGCCACTAAACATTTCCTCATGAATTATGGGGACTTCACTCTTCTCCCCATCACCAACTTCCAGCTCTGAGACCTGGGTATCCTGAGGACAGCTGGCCCTGATATTGAGGACTGGGGCAAAGAAGGCATTAAGTTCACATGCACACATATATATGTACACATTGCTACTCACACATACTCATGAGTAATGCACATATATTGCAATGCTCAGTGTTCTCTAGGGCAGGAGACTTAACCAACACACTGGGGACTGACCTTCACATCGCCTGAGACTGGAAACAGGAAGGTTGAGAGAGACTCCAACACTACAGAGGAAACATCACACACATTTTGAGCAGCTTGTGCTATTACTATGAAGCCAGACAAAAATTTGCTGTAAACCAGGCAGGAAACTGATCCCAGGTGAAAACAGCCTAGCAAGATTACAAATTCAACAGAGATTTTAAAATTAGAGCTTCATTTCCCAGCTTGGTTGCCCATACAGCCACAGAAACAGATGGGAAATAAAGAGGGTTGATTTGGGGGTAGAGGGGAGGCAGTCAAAACTTGCACTGGAACATCTGTCTAAACTACAGTTCTCAGGGAATCAAGGAGAGTAGAAAAACAAAAATCTCTTTTTTTTTCCTGAGTCCTGAAGAGACTAGCAAGATCTACATATACCTTATTCACAGGACATAGCTTTTATAAATAATTCACCTGGAACCAGGAGCTTAGGGCTGCATTCTGGGAAGCTCCTCTCCCACCAATTGGCTCAGTATCCCAGGGCACCTGCCCAAGGCATGCCTTCCCATACAAGTCAAGGCAGACACATCTCCAAGCATCTGCCTTCTCACCAGCTTCACAGACTTTTATGTTTGCAGTCCTTGAAAGAAAAGGGGAGAGCAGAGGTGTAACTGCTCAGGTTTGCAGGTTACTCCATGTCCTTGAGGAAGAATAATCACGGAGGTACAAAAGCCCATGCTGAGAGTGCCACTCACAACATACACAACCCTGCTGGAACAAGCATAGTTCCTGCACAGGAACTAACAGGAGGAATCACTCGTATGCCACCAGGCTTGCATTTATTTTTTGTGATATTTAAGGTACATGTCTTCCACCAAGTGAAGTGAGAGCTCCTCCTGGGCACAAGCTCTGTGAAGATCAGGGGCCATTTCAATTCCTCTCCATGCACTTCCTGATGGATCGGCTTTGCTGTGCCAGGTTCCAGCTTATCACGCAGGTTCACATTTGAATTGGAAATGCACTGCAAGCCAAGGAGAGTAATTTCCTGAGGTGGGATTCACGTCCTCCATCTTAAGGTATCTGCAATGTAAATGTCTCTATCTGAGTTTGGCACCTTAGGCTCCCTTTACAGTCAGTGAAGAGAAATAATCTTTTTAGGATGCAATTCATCTGACATATTTTAAAGGTCTACATGAGAAGGAATCATGTCCCAAAAGTGCCTGCCTTTTTCCATTAGACAGAGGGTCAGTTTAAAAGATTAGCTTGCATATAGACATCTCAGCCGGACCAGAAAAACAAAACTTACCTCATCTTGCACTTCGTTTGAAACAAAACAAAAAGAAGAAAAAACAAAAAGAAAAAATAAAATTCAAGAAAAAAATTTTAAAACAAAACACAAAGAAGAAAAAAAAAATCACAAAAATCATTGAAAAATCCCAAACAAACAAACCCACACAAAAGCCTACCCCCAAACAAAACCCAAAATCAAAACAAAAGACCACAAAGGCCAGACACACCAATCCCATGGCAAAAGTGGGATAAAGAATAAAAGAATAAAATTATAAAAATACCAATTAGCTATTCAAACAAGCCAGAACAATATCCACTTCCTGTCTACCACACTTCAGCTCTGCAATAAAAGCTCTAATGAGCCAGTTAGGCACACCAGACTTACTCATTGCCTACAACAGTGACCAGCTGACCAATCACCAAATGCTCCCCAGCTGCTGTTCAGCCCATCTCCGTGTCTGGGCAGAGAGCAAGGCAGGCTGCTCTTGCAGGCTTGCTTGGGATGTTTTTCTAGATACTTGACCAGCTCAAATAATTTTATTCAGGAAGAGAAACAGGCAAAGTTGTAAGAGTGCCATACTCACCAAAAAGCAGAGAGCAGAAGCTCAAGAAATGTAGGGCCAAGGTTAGTTGTAAGGAAAAGCTAAGCATTTGTCATCAGAAAAATATATACAGGCAGGATCCATGCACCAACCACAATTTCTGCATAAAGCAGTAATAAAAAAAATTAACAACGTTTTGTATCTTTATTCCTTTCATATCCTAAGAATAACAAGTATTATTTCTGGAACAGCAACAACTTCTAAGGTATCTCCAAAATTGACAGGCTTTGGCATATTGTGATTTTGGTGAAGCTGCTGTATACATGCAACTTCCCACTGAAGCGTTCAAATACCATTTTTAATCAGTGACATACTTAGAGCTGCCCAAAGAGAAAAGACATGAACGATAGAGGTTAGAACAGGGACTGAAGGAAGCTCAGCAGATGAATCATGGGGCACAAGATTACACCCTGTCACACCTGTACCAATGAACTCAAGACTTCTGCTGCCTGGTCTGCAGGCAACAGTCCTGCCAATCATAACATAATAATATGCAGACAAAACGTAAGAGGTGCATAATTACCTCTAAGTTATTAGGTTCCAATAAAATAAAGTGACAAGACATTGTGCTTTTAAAAGGAACTTTAATTTCCCCCATATTTTAACAAAATTTTGAGTCACCACCAGTTTACTTTTCAAACATGTCTCCCTGTTGAATGAAGCAGATATTTGCAAGCCTCTTCAAGCTGATTCACCCTTTACTTTTCCAGGCAATCTCTTACATGACTAATCTGCAGGAAAATTCAAGTCCACAACATTCAGCTCTCAATTAGAGGCTATTTTTAATTAGCTTCAAACACTGTATCTAGACTGTATGAGCAGCAACTGGCCTGAACCAACACAAGAGTTTTTGAGGAAAACAAACAAAGCAAGCCCACACAACAAAACCTCATCTGGCCTTCATCCAAGCATGCAGACTAAGGGACATTACCATATCACACTGAAGATTTCAGTGTATTGGCCAAAGCCAAATTAATAAGGGAAAAACAGCTTCTTAGATTAAAAACAGAAATTGTTTCTAAACTGTTTCTTTACCATGCCCTTACCTGACAAGAACAGTATAGAGACAAGCACAACAAAATCATACTAATACGAAAAAACAGGAAATACATCTTTCATTGGTGTGATATCCTAAAATGTGAAAATGAGAACAGATCAGCAAGGTGGTGGGAAAACACAAAAGGGAAGGAGGAAAAAAAAAGGCCCCATCCATCCCTTCATAACAGAAGCAGAAAACAGAAGCAACCACAACTCATCCTCCTCTATGGGCACATGCCAATAACATTTTTGAAATGATGTGGCACCAGCACCTAGGGCTGAAAACCAAAGGGCAAACATTGCAAGGCTACATCAAGATTTCACAACATGATTTATTTGTGGCTGCCAGCAGGTCTTCCCAGATGATGAAGTGTCTTGCCAGCAGCTGAAATCTAGATACTGAGACCACAGACCTGCATTAAACAAAGCATTGCTCCTGCTATTATTTTATCCCATCCCGTTCATGAACAATGTCCTCTTGATTAATTTAATTGCTCTGTGTTATAATAGCACCAGTAGATACACATTGATCATCCACACCCTGGATGCCTGACATAATAAGTATGGAAAGGAAAGTGGAGAAACTAAAGCTGGCATCCAGCTAGGAAAAAGCTGGAGCAGCCAGGAATCAGCCCCTGCTTTGCTGGAAGACACTCGTCAGGACACAAAAAGATGCTCCTTTCTCCCTCAACCAACAGAAAATTAGCAAGGAGGCTGGAAACTTAACATAATTACACAGTGACCTTTGAACCTTATTACTGCATACACACGGGTTTAACTGTATGGCTGTCATTAGTCCCTTACTCCCTAACACAAATTAGCCATGTTAGGCAAAATTAGGCAAAAATTCAACAGGAGTAGAAAGCACAAAACGTTGCCAAGTGCAATAATTAGTATGCACTGCAGCTGGACACCTTGTGCTGCCTACAACACGGGCACCATCCCCTTCTCACAGGTTATATAACACCTGGCAAAGGGCGAGCTCCGAGAAGGAACTTTCCATTCCTTGTGGCATTTGCCTGGCACTGGTTTTTGCCACTGAGAGTGCTGGCACATCTGGGACCTTCAGCCTTGGAAGTCCACACAAATGCACAAAATCCTCAGATTCTGCACAGGGGACTTCCAGACAGGGAAAAGGGACTATATAATACCTCCCGTTCCCATGTACCTTTTCCAAGGGCCACCACATCTTTCAGGCCAGCACATCCAGCACACGTGGCAAGCAACTTCTATTTTAATTTTAAAAAACAGCTTAGCTTTAAGAGCAACAAAATGCTAATAAAGAATGCCATCTCCCTTTTTTAAACAGCCACCCAAGAAATTTATCAGCGGTGGATTTTTTTGGTTCATTTTCAAGTCCCACTGAAAGTTCAAAATTAGGGGAAATGCTATAGCTCTGCAGCACTTACATACAAAAAGAACAAAAATTTTAAGTATTACAACAAGATGTCATTCCCAAGTCAGAAACATATAATCAGATTCAGCCGATGAACAGATACATATGGAGTTACTTGAACCAAGTTAATTCTATGGAAGAGCAGATGTCAAGCAGACTTCAGTCCAGTGAAATTTTCCATCTTCCCTTTCCTGTCTGACTTCTAGCTTAAGGAGAACATCATGGGACCATTACTTTTCCAGCAGACTGTGCTTTCATCTGTAGACTACATCTCCATAAAGGAACACTTTTGAATGTTTGGGGGTTTTTTTAAGGCTGGATTATAACCTAGCTTCTATGCAGGGACGCAGATGGAACAAAGCCTGTCTGAGCACCTCACCAAATTCTGTCCAGAGCCAAGAACACCTGTCATCCTTGTGCTACCAGTAAAATGGTTATAAACTCAGCTCTCCTTGCCCTTACCTTTCCTCTTTGTCCACCACCATCAGAGGACAATGATTTCATGGAAGGTAGTTTCACCACCCTCAGCACCAAGCCAGCCCTGGGGACACCATCCAGGGTGCTCAAAAAGGATCAGGTTTGCTGCTCTTTGACCCATGGCTCTGGGCTTGCAGCCTCTGCTAAAAAGACAACTCATATCTAGCTGCAGCTATATGGAAGAGCCCCTTAAAATATTCTGGAAAGCTACATGCTTATGGGCCATATTCCTCCTCAGTGTACCATATACATAAATCACCTCGCAAGGAGAAGTTTTCCCTAAAGCTCAGGAAAACATGGCCGAATATGCAGGGTTCACAGACACATGATCTCCTGTACTTCACACCCGGCCTCACAAAGCTGCACTTGGCATCTGGTGGAATTAGCTGTACACTAGAAGAGAAAAAATATATGCATAATTTTAAGTTATTAGAAAGTCCTGAAAGCTGTCCAGCTCCTAGGAAAAACAACTCCCTTAACCAAAGACCAGGGAAGATGAGCAGCTGGAGCATCAAACACTGGAGGCCTCCTATAAGTTGGCACCTCAAGATATCAATAAGGCATGGAGCTCACATCTTCTCTCAGCTCCTGTAAGGAAAGGTGTTAGGTTTACCTCTAGAATGCAGAATCACTTAATCACCATCTAACCTGATGTAAAGACAGCTGCTATACAATGCAGGGTAGCAGTGAGGCAGATGGGGATTGATCAAAACAGAGTTTTGTAGCAGAGGCACTCTGGGGGACTCCTTTGCTTTAAAAGTGGAATTCCCCCTTATTTTGCAGGGGAAGACTAAGTCACTCAGAAAACTCACACATCTAGACTTCAGACACCACCACAACCCACTACTGAAAAAGAAAGTTTAAAGTAATATACTTCCAGGTACTCATATTCTCAGCTTCATATTGGGAAAAACAAGTCACATGTCAGCACCTGAAACACATGTACAGTTCACACATCCAATGAATTTTTGTCCATGTGAGTTGTATGGAAAACTATAATGAAGACAACTGTTTTTTGGGAAAAAAAAGGTATATACCACTATATGTCCAATAATGTATCAAAACTAGAAGCTCCTGTGGAGTACTTTTTCTCTGGTGAAGGGCTCCACAGTAGCTGGGCCAAATAAAAAATTGTCACGGTTTAACCCCAGATGACAACCAAGCCCCATAGAGCTTGCTTGCTCCCCACAATAGAACGAGGGAGAGAATCATGCTAAAAGTGAGAACACTCATGGGTTGAGATAAGAGCGGTTTAATAGGTAAAGCAAAAGCTGTGAAGGGAAGTAGAGCAAAACAAGGAGTTTATTCACCACATCCCATGGGCAGCCAGGTGTTCAGCCATACACCCGGTAAGCAGGGCTCCATCACACACACTGGTTACTTGGAAGACAGAAAGCCACCACTTCAAACGTCTTCCACTTCCTTCATCTTCCCCCAGCTCTTAATGCTGAGCATCTCACCATATGGGATAGAACATCCCTTGAGTCAGCTGGGATCAGCTGTCCTGACTGCAGTCCCCTCTCAGCTCCCACAGCCTCCTCGCTGGTGACATGGGGTGAGAGGCAGAGGAGGCCTTGATGCTGTGCAACTGCTGCTCAGCAGTGACCAAACACCCCTGAATTATTGACACTGTTTCCAGCACAAATCCCAAATACAGCTCCATAACAACTACTGTGAAAAATTAACTCTAGTCTGGGCAAAACCAGTGCACTGATAAAACCAAATAAGATGAGAATACTTACCCACATTTTCTCCTTGTTCAACACAATAAAAGAGGTTAAACACCCTGTGGTGAAATCCCCCTTCATCTCACTGACTTGGAACTATCACAAAACACAGGACTGCTTAAAGTCATCAGCACCGATAACAGGAGTCAGCTACCATCAACTGTATCAGCACTGACCACAGTGATCCCGTTTGGGGATTTGTGTTTGTGGGTTCTGATTTTTTTTACTTCTACAAAATTTAAGCATCTACATGCTCTAGCTAAAGGACAAGATTATTGATATAGAGATAGATGTATACATGCATCACTTGATATGCCAAACCATATGCCAACAGGGAAGTCCTGAAGCATGTAAATCTTGATCTGAAAATAACTCTCAGCAGAACTTGGGCCTGAATCTGCAACATATTATGATTTCTCTACATCCTAGTCTCACATCTGTGCTCTTGTGTTATCTTCTCCCCTCAATCACATTGCAAAACCCTACACCAAAAAACAAAAATGCCCAACCCCCAGAACACGTTGCACAGCTGTCTCACTGTCACATCTATTATTCAAGAAAGGTCTCATTGAATAAATGTCTGTTCAGAGGCTCTAAACAAATTTCATTTCTGAACACCACTGTCTGCAGCCCAGCAGGCCATTTCACCAAGATAAGATCACACATTTAATCAAACGTTTCAAAAAAGAAATACACACCGAGTTTGCTTAATAACGTCAAATAATAAAAGTGCAGCACTGGCAGCATACTAATTTTTAGTGCTCTTTCTTCTTTCAGGGTTGTCTCAATAGTCAAGGTCAACCGTACATGGGATTTCTTCTAATTAGGGCTTCTGGTAATGGCTAGACCTGCTTACTCTCACCACTTAGCCACAGTTTTCCCTAAAATGAAGACATCTCTCTTTCATTTTAAATTAAATCACTGCAGCATCCCACCCAAGTGCAATAGACAAAACTGCATAATTGCTAATTCAATAGAGGACATAAATGAAAGAAACAAAAACCACATCTTTGTGGTCAACAAGCAAATGTCCACACAAATGTCTATGGTACAAAAGGAAAAGTGATTTACAGGAAAAAAACCCCAAAACGTGATTATCTGCTTGATGTTTAACTATAGCTCCTACTGCAGTACAGCACAGACCTATTTTGAGTTAGAAATTGGGAGTGAGGACTTGGCATCCCTAGGCCAAAATACACTTTGCCCTTTATTTTATTGTAGTAGTAAGAGGAACCAGCTCAAAAATCCAGCATTATGTTACTGCTACTGCAAAATACATCAGTATTACTACAGACCAGACATAAATGCTATTCTTCACTAACTTGCCTATTACTGTTTATTAATAATCACTTACTTACACATTTAAGTAATCAGCTTTACCACAATGACAACTGCTGAACCAGGCATTGCCCCCAAATTATGTGAACTGAGGATAACTGTGGACTCTTGCTGTGCTCAAGCCTGCAGCTTGAAAAGGGTCAAACAAAAGCTGGCATCCTCACCCTTGCAGCCTGGCTCATAGGTTATGCTGGGCTGCCCTTTGCTTGCTTGGGATGAGGGAGCAACCAAGCATAAAGGCATGGGAGAAGACAACCTCCCATCTGCTGCTGCCAAATCTTAAGACTAACAGTGAGGCAGCTCTGAGATATATTCCACACCATATCCCATTCTCCCTGTCAAAAACATCCCTGCACACACTGTGGAGGTCCAGATTCTCTCCTTGAACTGGAAAATTACAGCTTAGTTTAGGCTGGCATAAACAACTGCTTGAGTCTATTGGCAAACATCTTCCTACATGTTTCAAACACGTTGAATTTCACCCAAGGTCTCAGCTCCACTGCAAACACAGAGCTGCTCAGTTGGGAATATCCTCATGTGCTCAGTGATGTGTGCCTGTATTTTTCACCAAAACAAGGATACTTACATAGGTATCATTCCCTTGTTGCAGTGGATATCGTCTACCTTGACTTTAGCAAGGCTTTAGACTCTATCTCTCTCAACATCCTCACAGACACGCTCAGCAAGTGTGGAAAGGATGAGGGATTGAGAACTGGCTTAACAGCAGGTCTCAGAGGTCATAATCACTGCACAGGGTTCATGTGGAGGCCTTTCACGGGCACTGTCCCCCAGGGTTCAATACTGGGACCAGTTAATCCGTGACAAAGGACAGAGGCCCCCTCAGCAAGTTCACCGATGACACAAGGCTGGGAGGAGGGGCCAATTCCCCACAGAGACGTGCAGCCCTTAAGCAGAAATCATCTGAAATTCAGCAAAGGCAAATGCTGGGTCCTGCACCTGTGGAAGAATAATCCAGGCACCAGCACAGACAGCATGCTGACCCATCAGGGAGTAACTCTGGTGAAGAAGTTAATGCCTCGGGCATCTTCCAGGCATCAAAAGGACCTGGAGGTCCTGGTGGACAACAAGCCATCCATCAGCCAGCTGTGTCCAAGGAAGATTGATGGCGTCGCAGGGTGCACTCGGAAGAGCACTGACAGGTGACAGAGGTGATCCCGCCCCTCTACTCAGCCTTTGTAAGGCCTCACCTGGAACGCTGTGTCCAGTTCTGGGCTCCTCAGGACAAGAGGCATGGAGCTCCTGGGGTGAGTCCAGTGGAGGCCAAGAAAGATGATGAGGGGCCTAGAGCATTAAGGGACTGAAGGATTTATGGAAGAAACTCTACTGTGAAGGTGGTGAGGCACAGGTTACCCAGAGAGCCTGTGGATGCCCAGGCAACGAGTGTTCAAGGCCAGGTTGGATGAGACATTGACCAAGCTGGTTCAGGTGCCCATGGCGGGGGCTTGAAACGATCTTTAAGGTCCCTTCCAACCCAAATCATTCTGATTCCATGATTCTGTTTCTCTTACTGAGACAGAAGTAAAAGGCTAAGAGAGCTGGGCCTGTTCAGTCTTAAAGAGACGACTGAGAAGGGACCTCATCGATGTCTGTGAGTATCTGAAGGGAGGGGCCAGAAGGATGTTTCCAGGCTCTTCTCAGCGGCAACAAGCAAAAGGACACGAGGCAACAGGCAGAAACTGAGGCATAGGAGGTCCCCCCGAGCATGAGGAAGAACTTTATTTACTGTGTGGGTGACCAAGCACTGGAACAGATTGCTCAAAAAAAATATCTCCCTGCCTGGAGATATTCAAAGACAGTCTGGATGCAAACCTGTGCAATGTGCTCTGGGATGATCCTGCATCAGTAGGGAGGTTGAATGAGATGACCCAGTGTGGTCACTTCCAACCTCATCCATCCTGTGATTCCACGATTTTAGCCTCCCTTTTGAATATCAGTGAAGCTATACAGAACAAGGCTCACCACTCCTTCAAGTGAAAGGCCTTGCAGCACAGACTAGAAAGACTCATTGCAAACCGGTGACCTACTTAAGGAGATCTATAAAGTGCATTACGACTGTAATTGTGGATCCCTTGTCAGAAGGTCACAAGTTATCCCTCCATGCAGCGTAAATTGCTATATTTCAAATACCTATCAGGAAGAATTTTACTCAAGGAGGTACATGTCATTTTGGAGCTGTACCAAATAAAGCAGTGATTGTAACACTACTGTCCTCTGGAAAAAAAACCCAAAAAAACCCAAAAAAAACCAAACAAGGATACGCAGACATTCCACACACGTGCATCCATTAAAGATAATCCAAAATGACATTTTATTGAAGAAGTCTGTGCTGTGGGAATAGCAAGTGCAGCAGTCACATCATAATTTCCCTCGGAAGGAAGTGGGATATATACATAAAATTTTCAAACTATTACAGCCTGCGATTGCAATATCCAAAATCCAAAGGAATGACATTTTACATTATACACACAGTTCCAGCAAGCTTTAGCTGAGAGACAATGTCCAATACAGAAATCTGAGGTGTGCTGGAAACAAGAACGGCTGTTCTCTGGATACTCTGGATAAACCACCTACTACAGGATTACAGGCCAGTACTGTGCTACCTCCAGATGGATGTCACATAAAAAATCATTCAGGATACAATCCCAAAGTCTTTTGTAAATGCAGGGATAAAAAGGACGGAGCCAAAAAAAACCCCAAACAAACCCAAACCAAAAATGAAAACGAACACAGAAACAGCAGTGGTAAGCAAGGATTCACATTACACAGCACATATGGGTAAGAAAACTGAAACATACATCTTGCTGCAACAAAAACACCCAAACAACAAAAACCTGTGCCCTTTGAAGTGAGTGGTGGGAATTTATACCATTACAAAATCACAATGTTTCAGTCAGTAACACATACATGCAAAGGCAGAGCAAAAGAAAAGGAGTTAACTTGATCCCTAGAATTCTCAACTGTCTCCATCAGTGAAATGTATTAAGAAAGACAGCTACAAAGGGTGTTGTTTTTTTTCCTCCAGAAGTCTTTGTAATAGAAAAAAAATTAAAATAAAATAAAATTGGGGTGGTGGGAGGGAAGTAAAGTTAAAAAAAAGATTAAAAAATCCAGAGAGCTATTGAAAATCTCATTTTAGGGTCAGCTGTCACTGGAATGCATTTGAGTATTCAAGGTACCCACCCATGCAGAACATCAAAAACTGGGCTTGGGTCCCATCCCTATTCTCATGGGCTTAAGCCAAGGCTTGGTTTAGGACACTGAAGAGCAAGGCAGGGCAGTGCCTCTGCAGAGCTTGTAAATAGAGACGCACCAACAGACCAACAAACAGAATAGCCCTGAGCTTCTGCTTAGGGCTTCCCTTGTCTCCTGGTGTTCTCCAACACAACACACCAGCTTTATCACTAAAAAAACAGCTAACAGCTCAGCAGCTCCCAGTGCTGGGCTCTTCTGAGCTAAACTCCCCATTCTAGCCTAAGCCTGCCCAAAGTCAGCCAGCATACTTGTAGCTAACATGCCCCTTATTCCTTGCTTGAAGGAAAATGATGACATCCCCAAGTACACTGCAAACAGCACTTCTGCAACACAATGAAGCTTCTCTTCCTCACTGTGAAGAATGAAAAAAAATCTCATTAAGGCAGGCTTGGGATCAGCAATTTCAGAATGGAAAAAGCCTGGTACAACAAATAAGCAAGGACCAGCACTAACTCCAATAAAACATGTGGCTGCTCAACACATCTGAAAATGTGGTTGTTCTATTTTGGTGTTGGACTACTAACCAAGCAACACAGTTAAAATTTTACATCTGCAGGCCCTTGCAGAGGTTATTGTCCATTACTGCACCTACCAAAAAATAACGAGGAAATAAATAGGAAAAGTCTTTCCGGCAAGATAATTAAAAACAAACAAACAAACAAGAAACTCTTGCATCAGCACCATCATTTCACAAACAAAGCCTATATATGCACACACATAGACATGTGGGTATGTATGTTTTGGGTATAGGTACAATTCTCAGATTTCACCTAAAGCCAAAATTCTTTTCCACTTCCCTGAGTTTCACAAAATAAAATCAGAACTGTGTCTATTTCCCAAATCATGGCATTTATACATCTCTATATATGTGCCTGCACATAATAAACAGATGCTCTAAGACTGCATTCGTCAGAATGTTCATATTCCCCAAATTTTCAACAGTGTTCATTGATGCAGTGCCCTCACCTCTGTAAGTATTCTTGGGTCCTGGGGAATGGGAAAGGGACTTACTGTAAAAACTCATATATATTGTATGCAGTGACTCTTACAAATTAATTACTTGTTATTGGTATAAAACCACCAAGAGTCTTATCCAAAGGGGCCAGGTTTAGACTAGACCTCCTTTCAGAACAGTGCTGTGCAACTCCAGCACCTTTGAGCAGGACTTTGCAGTAGGGCAATTCATGGCTAAATTTTAAGCACCACTTCTACAAAAGCACAGATAATTCCATTTCACTTCATTTTAACTTTGCATTGCTGTAAGTAAACACTCATGCTGGTCCTCTGTATTTATGACACTGCTCTAAGTTTTAGAACGCATAGCTCCATTCCAAAGTTCAAAATCAATGACCTTACCTGATATAAATCAATGCAACTGCAATCAAATCAGTAAAACTCTAACAATTAATAGTAGCAAAACTATAATCTAAACTACTCAAAACACTGTGCATAATATTTCAAAGCTGTTCCCTGACAGGTACCCACTGTAATGAATCGGAGTTGAGCTACAGGCCTCTGAAGCATTAGCCACTGAAAAAATTCCTGTGTAATTATTCGTATGTTGACTAATGTGCTTTAAGAAAGTAATTTTCAAAAATCCTGGCAGAGTGAGCACCAATGGATGCTCTGTAAAGGTTTATTACTCTTAGGCATTAAATGAAATCTACAACTTCATATTGCCTAACTGGGACAGCTGCCAAACTCCTCTTTGCTTTCTTCAGAATGGTGTCTATTTCGTGACCCTTGAAACTGAAAGCTGTCAAGTCTCAAATAAAAGTGTCTTGATTTTAATTTTGGACTGTTTTCAAAAACACATTTTAGATGTGTACACAGATTTCTACTCTTCCTCTGCGTTCACTGCTTTGCTCAGCCTGAAATGCCACCTCTGGCAAAGATGTTACAAAACAATAACTAGAAACTTGATGCTGAAGCAGAGGAATGTTTTTGAAATGACACCACGTCTAAGATTCTAGAGCTTCTTTTCAGAAGATATATATGAGATTCTTAAGCATCTTCCCCTCACAGGGAAGCCAACAGAAGTGCTCCATTGACTACACTGGGAGCTCCCATCACAGATGCAGCAGCACCTCCCTTGGATGGGAGTGGGCCTGAAGTGGAGATGAGAAGTTCAAAAAGGGAGGCAAAAAAACCACTCAGCCAGAGGAAAACAAAAGTTTCAGGCAGGCTGAAAAAATCCCTCACTGAGCAGCACTTACTAAGTAAAACTGTGGTCCAGAACACTATTAAAATGACGTTTTCACTGCCTGAAAAGACTAGCTACCTTGCTTATAGTTACAGATGCTTGGTGCAATGACTGGTAAAAACATCTGCCTTACAGGCAAAATCATAAGGCTCTCTGAAAAGACTGTTGAAGTAAAAGCCGTAGTGTCAAAGTGTCCTTAGAGAAGTTGTCTTAAAAATGAACACTTAGCTTGCAGCCAGGAATTTCAGACAGCACTGTAGAGATTATCTAGTGAAGAATGTAAAGCAAGCATTACACTGCAAACCTGGAGGCCAGAAACAGGCAATGAGGTAACGTCCTAGATAGAATCACATCACAGATTTGAGTAGGAGGTGGTGTCTTTGCCATTTAAGTAGGCAAGAATTAAAAGTAGATGCTTAAAAGCAAAGTTCTCCCTCTACTTCATCAGCCTGCTCTGGAAGCTTCCACTCCCAAGTAGGCACTAGGATGAGATCAGGGAGTGCTGGAGCATCTCAGCACCTACAGAAAGAGGACATATTCACATGTATCCCAAGCAGGGATTAAAGAGTCCAACATTAAGTGCTAGTAGGGAACGTGACAAACATTTGGCAAGGCAGGCATGACCCCAGGAGATGAGGCAGTCAGAGGCCAGCATGTCACACTGCCTTGCTGGGACACATACATTCCTACAAATACACCAGTACATACTGAACTCCTGCAAATGACAATTTCTAGCTCTCCATCCTACAACTGAAAGCACTGCCTGAAGACATAGCAGAGACGGAAGTGTGGATGTACACTCAGAATTTGGCGTCATGGTGCATTTTTCATATTCCCATCCCAGCATGAGGGCATCTATTGAATGAGAAAAGGACCAGCAGGGAAGAAATAGGTGTCCATAAACATCTCTCCAGAATTTCGATGCTCACCAGTACATCCTACCCCAATGAGTGGACAAAACCTTTATTTTGCAGGGCTGTCCTGATGCTCCAGTATTGTCCTCAGCAACCTTTCAATATTGTGATATCTATCTCTCAGATGATCAGCACTCCAAAAAAAATTAATTGTTGAGTCGTTCTTACAAACCACTTGTGATGTGCAACAAGTCTCTAGAGAACAAAAATTTTTATCTAAATCACTCCAATCACAGCATTTGGCTGTTAACCACAACCATCAAGTAACATAATTACAACAGGAAAAAAAAAAGGAACTTATTTAAAGCATGGAAATCCTTGTGCCTATCCTCCATGCTTTAGCTTTTCCCTGATCTCTGATTCTTGCTCCTTGAATGCCATCTCTTTCATCAATCTTTAACCCATCCATTATACTGTGTCACACATTAAATTGCTTCCTAGTCAATCTACACCAGTCCCAACACTATTGGTATTAAAATTATTAATAAATCACCCATTCCTAGGACTTCTCCATTTACAAAGACTTCCCTCCCCCGTGTGCATGAATAAATGTGTTGATGATGCATCCACTCATGCTCTGAATGTGAAAACCCTGACGGCAGCATCAGGCCCTCCAGCTGAGTACTGCCCAAAGCTAAAGGTCATGCATATTCCTGTTCAGTCCTGGCTGATAATTCACTCTACCTGCCTCTAAATATTTAGTTATTTATTTTTCTAACAGCCCTGCAACGCCGGGATGAGATGCCCAGCTCATCAGTCAGCTGGCTGGATGTGCGTGCCTGCATTTTCACCTACAAACCTGCATGCACTTCCCTCTCAGCCAGCTTCATGTTTGCACTAGCAGGCACAGGGCAATTTGCTTTCTGTTTCAGGAGGAAAAAAGCCTTTTCTGCAATTAATGCTTGGATAGGCAAGCTGAGCACATCTGCCACATCATCCCCGACTGTGAGGAAGGACGTGGTCCCCACGGCATCGAAACCGCCAAGCAAACAAAGGAGAGGGGTGGAGGGATGGACCTGGCAGGGCTCTGGGACAAACTCAAATATCCTAGGCTGCGACATAAACTACTTCAGCTCTGGAGGCACTAAGAAACTGAAGCATCAGCTCCCACTTTTGTCACAAAAAAAAACAAACCGTGAGGACTCAGCAGCCTCAACTTAATAAATACCGTTAAAATCTCTCTGCCTCACAAAGCAGCACTCAATGTTTTCACTATCATCAATCTACACTGTCATTTATCTTGTTCTGGAATTCAATGTGAAACTAAACATACCTTCTCCTAACCACCCTAAGAAGAAAAGGGAAAATATATATTTATTCAGTAACAGAAATTATATGGAACTCACAGGTCAAGACTAGTTTTACGAAAACTTCAGTCCTTTTGGAAATAAACACACCAGAGATTTGTATCCACTTTATTTTTTGCTAGCAGGTAACAAGACAACAGTCACTTTACAGTAAATCAAGCCTAAACAAGGAAAAAGTAGTCTTAAAGTACTCTTAAAGAGCAGGAACAGACTCGACCACAACTAGGGAGATTGACTCCTATTGTCTCAGATCAGTTTAATTTTTAGGAAAAAGAACCAGCTTTACCATGAAGCCCTAACCTGAACTTTGTCACCCAACATTGGCACGGATCTCAAGTGACAACTGCAGACTTTTTGACAGCAGCCCATTTTAACCTGTAACACCTGGTCTACTCCCATGAAAAACTCCATGGAAGAATTTTTCCTAATGAATGCACAGTAGAAACCTGTTTGTATTGCAAACCCCTGAAAATGATGATAAATGAGCTCTACAAAGCACATGCTACTACTCAATACCAAGCCGGCAGCATTGGCTGCACTCTTAAGAGGCAGCATTCCACAATGAAAATGGAATTTATTTCTTTTCAACTCCAGGGAAGATTTTTTTTGGTCAGCCTCGAAAATTTTGATCCTACACTGTGGAATAATCAGTGCTATAATACAGAGAGAAATTGCAGCCGGTAGGCTACCTCTCTGCCTTATATCAAGAAACAGATGGCATTTTCGCCCTTTCCTTTGCATCTCATCCTCCCTCTAAGCAGCTGGCTGCCTGGAACCAGAACTCTAAGAGTGGAAACGGCAATAACTCCTAAGGAGTGATCTAAACAGGAAAGTAAATACAATAGACATGGGTTGTTTTGGCTAAAATGATAATGAACTCTACAGTTGACAAGCAGGAACAATACACTGCTGTTGGCCAAAATACGAGTTGTTTTAATACTGCAGAGAAGAATCTCATGCCTATCAGGAAAGGGAGAGAAAGAGAGGCTCCTTTCCTATCTCAAGCAAAACTACACATCTCCCTGTCTATAGGGGAAAGGGTAAGGCAAAAAGCCCAACTAAATGTTCTGGATGTCAGCGTAACTTCCCTGGACAACTTCGGATGCAAGGCTGATCAAACTCAGCCCGTAAGGGCAATCCCCCAAACACCCAGGGCATATCTCTGGGGTAGTGCAACTACATCTTCATTAGCACTAAGGGGCACCAACTGGAGGAGGCAAACAGGGCTGCTCTCTGGCTGATGGCAGGGCGGAACCATCAGCCTTACAACTGTACTTCCAAGTTATGCGGTCAAAAGATGATTGCAACGGGAATACACATAAATACTTAAGGGAGCAAATAAACAAAGGGTTAAAAGGAAAGAGGCATTAAAAATGCAATTTTCATCGTTCAGCTATACATATCGGATCTTGCTCAAAACAAGCGCCAATCCTGTATGGTAAGAGCCAGCAAACACAGCCTCACAGGCAGGAGGTGGGGAGCTCTGCACATCCCTACCTACACCGTGCGTTTCGCTCTCTGGCTGCATGGAAAGGCGAAGCTCCTCGCGTCTACCTGTAACGCGGGGCTGCTGGATTCAGACCTCTACCCTACCCCCTGACATACATGCATAGGCAGCCCCCAACACACACTCCCAATTCGGCAACATCCTCCCCACTCATGCTCCCTGATATCCAAGAAAGCCACTGCTTCCCGAGGCACCCTTCAGCGACTAAACAGCAACGCAGACCCACGAAGGAGTGGGCATGAAGACGGGTGGGAAGGGGGAGAGAAGGAATTGAGGGAACAGAGTGCAACTAGTTCCTCAGTGTAACACCAGCAAACCCCCTGGTCCAACGTGGTGCCTTTCATAGAAAAAACCCAAGAGAGAGCAGGAACAAAACCTACCAAGTCCCCTCCATCTCCTCACTGCCTTTGCCACCCTAGCTGCCCACAGCCAAACCAGGCTGGAGCCTACAAGGTATTTTCAAACAAGATGCACACCCCTTGTCTCCACCGTTGCCCACCATGCAGACCCAGAGAGATGATCCCCAGTTACCTGGAGGATCCAGCCTCTCTGAAGACAAACTAGCCTTATTCCAGCATCATTCAATCCAAGCGTGCGCGCAGGGCGGCCGGCACCCTTCAGCCCAACGCAGGCAGGCAAGGGAGCAACTGAGGGCCAGGCAAGGGCTGGTGAGCATCTATCCGCTGGTTACTTACGTTTAGTCACCTCCGGTTCCTGAGATGCGAGTCCCCATCAGATCCTCAACAACCTGCAGCAGGGAGCTGCTGCCACAATCCAGCCATTAAAACCAGGGGTGGGAGTAGGAAACAGACCTGGCCACAGTACCAAAGCCCCCAGCCAGGAAGAAAAGGGGGGCGGACGGGAGAAGCACGAAATGTCCCTCAAGCAAGGAAAAATTGAAAAAATTCTAAACAAAAAAAATAAGAAAAAGCAAAAAAAGGAAAAAATAGGAAGAAGTAAAAGTCTTTCCTCTTCTGCCGTGTTCTTCTGCTACACAAGCTTCCACCCGGAGGACGAGGGTGTGTGGGGATGGGGGAGGCGATCGCTCCCTCCTCTTCCCCGCCGTCGCCGAGCCCTCTGGACGAAAGCCCCGCTCCGATTTACCTTCTCCAGGTGGGCAACTTCAGAGCAAGGTGATGTCTCCGGAGCCGGCACCACCGGCCAAGCTATTCGGATGCGGCAGAGTCATTGCCTGTGCTGCTGCTGCTGCCGCTGCTGCCGCCGCCGCCGCTGCTGCTGCTGGGGAAGAACAGCCGCTGCCGAAGAGACCA
>VWYI01032683.1:0-10160 GCA_013399455.1 Anthoscopus minutus | reverse complement strand
CGCCACCACCTGTCCGCAGCCCCCTCCCGAAAGGATCCCACACCGCCCGGTTGGACACGCTGCCCTGCCAGGCAGCCAATCGCAGCCTCCATACAGAGCACGGACCCACTCCACACTGGATCTCCCACGTCCCGATTGGTCGCTTGGGATTTTGTCCCCATCCAAGCAGCCAATTGCAGCCTGCCTTTGCGGCACCGATCCATCACCTGTGTGGGTCTGTCACCCCCGATTGGGTGCTCTGCCCGCTGCTGCCTTCCCAGAAAGCCAATTGCAGCCTGTATTTCCAGCGCAGACCCATTCCCCACTAGATTCCCCAGCTCACGATCGACCTCTCAGCCTTGGTTATTCACATCCACGCAGCCCATCAGACCCCACCTCCTGGTCAGGAGTGGTCTCCCTGCTGCCCAGCACAGGGATGAGGCTCAGAGCACCCTGGCATCAGCTGGGGCCAGCAAGACATCCTCTGTCCTTGGCCTGGCACCCCCAGCAGGTGGGAAACATGAATCCCCTAGTCTCCTGAGAGTCAGGAACCTCCAGGAAAGAGGACAAGAAGCCTGCCTTTGTGTTAACATTTGTAATCTGAAATGCTTACATGGGACCTCCAGAAATAATGGTGTTTGTCTGGAACATGCTAAACACTTTTCCAAGAAACCAAATTTGTTTGTTGCTATTAGTGTTTGAGGGAAGGACCTAAACAAATTAAACTCTTTTAACAACAAAACAAAGAAAGTAGTTCTCAGAAAATCATAGTTTTCTAATTGCCTGAGTGCTGACACATTCAACATGCCACACTTTATCCCAGTGACCAGACCTATCTGGGGAGTTGCTGCTGCACTCCCAGATTCGACTGTAGCCAAGAGAGCTGCAAGGGCCCAAATGAGGCCTTCTGATCTAACCCCATGGAAGATCCACTCAGTTTATTATCCTGCTCAGCTTTTTCCTTAACAAGCTCTTAAGTATCCTTGATGATGGAGACCTTGCAAGGCCATCCTTTTAAATGGGATAAGGGAATTAAATATCCTTGTTTGTTAACTCAGACCAGGAGTCAGGAAGATGCTCACACATGTTCCTAGATGAATTACTAGTAAGACAGGCACAGAAATGTGTACTTAAGGTTAAGAACTGCTATTCTGGATGCATTGATGTGCAGTGGAAAATTAGTACCAATAAACATAAGTGCTGTTTTCTCAATGATAAAATCGGGGCCCATTCACTGACGCTGCAAAAATAAAGGAAGAATATCGACTGCAGTCAGGGAAGGGAAATCTACAATTTTTAACAGATCTGTCCCAACCACTTCCATTTCCAGTAGATCTCTGCAAAGTCATGTTAGAGAGCACCTGTCCTTTCCCTACAGAATAGCCCGACATGTCCAAGTAAATGATGCAGTCATCCACAATCACTTAAGAAAAAGTAGATTTCAAAGCAATTAAAAAGCCATTGTTCTTTGAACCTTGCATTTAGTTCACCAAAATTATTATCCCCAGTGGAAAAAGCCCTTGGAGAATCTACTGCTCCATCTTCAGAATGTCCTTTTTGTAACAGCCTTTCTTCCAGGGTCTGCATGGAGAGGAAAAACAAAAAACAAAACAAATGAGCAAAGCAACAACCAAAAAATCCTCCACAAAACCAACCCGACAAACAAACCCCATCCCCCAAAAAACCCCAAACTGAACTAGCAAAACCACCAAATCTTTAATACTGCTTCTGCTGGGATGCTCAGAGATATGAGATATGAGATTCTTCAAGATACAATTACCTCTCTGATGATATTCACCATTCACCACACATGCTCAGGGAATGAAACAAAGCCCTACAAGTTGAAATTAGATTTCCTCTATATCTTTAAGCTCTGTTTTAATGCAGAGATGAGAATGAAATCAATGTTTAGTCAGGGAGAGAAGACAAAAAACCACTAAGAAGCGTGGTGGTGCGTTGTTTTTTTTTTATCCCCACTCATAGCATTGCATATAATGAAGATGGAAAAAGCCTGATAAATTGTGGGGGAAGGCAAAGAAGAGCTTCAAAATGCCACCAGCCTGTTGCGCTGTTGGTGCTTTTTAAAATCATGTCTCAGGCTTAATGCTGTGAGTCAGCCCAGAAGAACTTAGACACAGAATAGTTGCAGTAGGTTGTGCAGTTGTCTCCAGAGGCAACAGCAAGATTATTCCCCAAAGGATATTTTCCCAGTACTTTGTCCAGCAAAACTTGAAATGTGTCCAGGGATAAGGTTTCCATCAATTCCCTTGAGTGATTACTCCCCAGTCTCATATATCTCACCATTTGGAAGATTTTCCTGGTGTGCAGCCTACGTTTTTGCATTTCTTAATTTCATACTATTACTTGTGGTTAATTATGGCCGAAATTAATCAAAGTACTTCAATGCATGCTTAAATTTAAGTATGCGCTCAAGCTCCACTGAAATCACATACATTGGTGTTTTGCAGGGCTGATGGATCTGCACATGTGTTTTAACACTGTGCTGAACTGGGACCATGCTTCATGCAAAATAATTGTCCTTCTCTTACATATTTTTAAGCCATTATCCTTCCCTTGCTTAATTATTGATTAGATAAGCTATATATTTAAGCTACTTAATCTCTCCTTGTGTATCACTCTTTCCAAGAGTCTGATCATTTTTCTTTTTTGTATCTGAATTCCCTGAAACTCATCCATGTTTTGTAAGGATGGGTAATGAGGTATTGCAATTTAATGACATTTCCCAGGTGTGATTACATAAAGAGCAGTTATTCTGTGCAGTCGGAGGATATAACTTACCTTCACCAGCAACCCCAAAGCGCATTGATTTGTTGTGCTGCTCTATCATTTTGTAAGACTCTATAATCTACTCCTATTCTTTTCCATATCCATCACCCCGGCATTCAAATATTTTTTACTTGCAGAGGCAGACAGCCTTTAGGCCTTGAAATTCAGTGTGGTGTTTTACACTGGGAGACCTGTAACAGAACCAAATTGCAACCTTAGAGTACAGAACACTTCCTTCCCAAAAAAAAATTCCATTTCAAGTTGCATTATTTGAATCTGTTCAACCAGGATTTTGAGTTCCCAATCAATTTATTTCAGGAAGATTTGTCACGTATACCAACCACCCTGGCACCATGGTGTCTGCATCATTTGTTGCTCATTATTCCATTATCCCCCAGGTAGATGTGAAGCTTTAATGATAATTTCTTTCTTTTCGATGGTTTAAAAGTGGATTTATGAATTGTAATTGACTGTGATTCTGACTCTTTTCTCCTTTTCTTTTTCTTTTTCTTTTTCATTTTCTGAAGAGATGTCCTATTTGCTTTCTCTCTTTCTCTTTCATATTTCCATTACCTTCCATAAACAATTGTCGCTGAGCCATTACATTCTGTAATGAATTATCTTATTCTCAAAGATGTATGTCATCTGTACCAATTAATGGATACTCATTTCTGTTTCCAGGACTGTTACCAGTTGTCCTACACAAAATATACAATTTTTACTTTACTTCATTATCAAGTATTATGGTTGGTGTTCACCTTTTTTCCCCAATCTCAAGTACTGTCATGACAAAACTACATGAATTTTTAAAAGCAAATGCTGTGGAGTGATACAAATTACCATCACTGACTTTCTGCTATAGATCCAGCAAAACTCATCTTATAAGCTGTGGGTCTGATAAACCCACATTTCCATCATAAAATCCCAACAATTTGAGTAGATAGATAGATAGATAGATAGATAGATAGATAGATAGACAGATAAATAGTAACACTGATTTAGACCTCGACAGACTCCATGTTCTGTGTTTTCTTCTCACCCATCATCATCTCCGCTGTGATCCTGGTTTAGGAAAGCACTGTAAGATCCCTCCCTGCCAGGGAAGCACCTTATGTTTTTGCAGGCTGAATTTTCCCACACTCATTTTTAGGCACAAACCTCAGTGGGAATGCTTGCACTGGGCTCAAGCAAAATTCCAAAATAAGGAATAATTCAAAAGCAGAAATCAGCAACAAGGCTCAGATTTAATTTGACTTTTAGTCTCTTCTTCTTAATATGTACCTTCATTTTGATACCATTTTTCTAGGTGCAAGATTAACCTCAAAAAATAACAAAAGACCCTCTCCCATATTACATAGAGAACGTAACTAAAATGATTTCGTTTTGAAAATGTGGGCTGACAAAAAATGCTTTCCACCTAAAGGATAGTTTAAGCCATAGCACACTGGCCAGCCATAGTGGGCTTGCAGTACCAACAAAATATCCTAAAGGAGAGAAAGTTACTTTTAGCTAACATATTTCCTTGTGGCTTGTTCATGTCCAATGCCTGGTGCAGCAGAAGATGGGTCCTCAGTCTCTCAATAACAGTGTGCTGGTTTCAGCTGGAGTAGAGTTAATTTTGTGCACAGAGGCTATTATTGGGCTGTGTTTTGGATTTGTGCTGAACACAGCGATGATAATCTAAAGATGTTTGTGTTATTGCTGAGCAGGGCTTGCACAGAGCCAAGGCCTCTTCTGTTGTTTGTACTGCCATGCTGGCAGGGAGGCTGGGGATACACAGGAGGGTGGGAGGACACACAGCCAGGCTAGGTGACCCAAAGTGACCAAGGAGATATTCCAGACCATGTGGCATCATGCTCAGTGTACAAAGTGGCGAGAAGAAGGAGGAAGGGGGGACATTTGGAGTGATGGTGTTTTTCTTCCCAAGTTAGGTGTGCTGGGGGGCCCTGCTCACTTGGAGATGGCTGAATACATTCCTACCCAGGGGAAGCACTGAATTAATTCCTTGTTTTGCTTTGCTTGAGTGTGCCGCTTTCGCTTTTCCTATTAAACTGTCTTTATTTCAACCCACGGGTTTTTTAACTTTTACTGTTCCAACTCTCACCAGTCTCACTGGTGGGGGAGTGAGTGAGCTTTTGCATGGGGCTTTCTGATGGCTGAGGTAAGCCATGACAAACAGAGATATGACTGAATTTCTTTTGGTATTCCTACTCTTTTGGTGGGCGTCAGTGCTGTTTCAGTTCTTCCTGATGCGGAGGCAGTAGGGACATGGAAAGACTTCCTGGCATAGATGCTCCAGATAGGGTGTTGCCCTGAAAAGTGTAGTATTTAAGTCCAACTGGGAAGGCTGTGCAAAACCACTGTGGAAGACTGGCTGTGACTTGTTGACTGGTGGCTTAGATGTGGGTTGCAAAATGGCCATGTATAAAAGCTATCTGAACTGTTGACTTGAATTTGTCTGTAGTCAAGGTAATAAGGCAATTAGACACAAAAATCATTAATAATTTAGCTTAATTGAAACCTAACAATACAGACTTCCTCTATGATTCCATGTTATTTCACCTGTTTGGAAAGCGTGACCTGTCTCGGTTGTTCTAGTATATTTGGGATAATGGGGGAGAAAAAAATTGTCAATAGAATTTCACTTTCAAGAACTTGTGGTGCTTTTTCTTTTTTTCTCATTAATTCAAACCCGTAAATTCTCAGAGCTAGCTCTGATTCTATTTTCAAATAAAAGCTCTTTTTGTGTGTGGATAAATTAGGCTGTAAGATGTAACTGGCTGTTGTAGAGCAGGGGTGGGACTTTGATGTAGAAGTCATGTTAAAGCAGATGGGTGTGCAGAGCATGCTTCAGCCAGGCTAAATGAGAAGAGCAATTAAATGCTCTTCCACACAGTTATTGCTGAAACAACAGGAAGCAGAAATAGCAGAGTAAATAAGCTGTGCCATCAGAGAGGTTTCCCTGGAACTGACAGCAAATTTGGAAGCAAAGGGGTTTGTTGGTTGCAGCTGCTGGTGAAAGTCAGAAAGTTCAGGGAAACCAGGAAAAACTCCAATAAACAGCAAAAGCAATGGCTTGGTTGAGAAGGAGAAGAAGCAGAATGATTTTTAGGACTAAAAAAGTGGATAGTAATTTCTGGGTTGCTTGTTGATTTACTCTTGCAGCATTCAGGAAAAACCAGATGTTCTTTAAAGCAAACAACCCAACAACACACAGACATTCGGTGCCCATACTCCTTAGGAAACCAATGGACTGACCTTTATCTATCAATAGGACACTTGAGGACATACATTGCTTGCTGCAGCTTAGCATAACTCCACCAGCCAGGATCACGGAGCTTTCAGGCACTGCAAGAAACCAATATGTCCCATCCGTGAGGAAGAGTGGCAAATCCGCCACTAGCATCTCTCACGGTGTTACCATGAAGGATGAATTATACTGAAGTCCAGAAGGTAAGGTTCCAGTTCACATTGCTTTCTGAGCTGGAGAGAAATTTGAGCTACTGGGAGAAATGTTGTCTTGGCCCTGGGGACTGCTGGGCACGGTGCTTTTGCAATATTATTAACCATCTATCCTGTAATGCTAATATCATCTGTAAACACTTATCTCACCTATCTCCTGGCAAGCAGGATTATAGAGAAAAAAAACCAAGGGAAAATACCACTCTTGCTGCAACACTGTGGGAGGATTTAATGCCATCTGGGAAACAAAAGTAGGAAATGATCACAGCTGAGAAATTTGTGTTTTAAAGGTACTCTCAGAGGACTTTGACTGCCATAGTATAAATTTAGTATTCATGGTATTAATGGAAAAATTCTAAACTGAATAGGAAATTAACTTTCTTACTTGAGGTTATGCTGCAGTGGTAAAGTGATTCTAATTATTTTTAAGACTAAATGCTATTGCTAGGGGTAAATCAGGTTTCAAAAAGAAAGAAATCAATAATACAAATACAGATTTTGACGATTTCAAATAATAAAACTAGGTAGAGTGGTTTGTATCAAATACAACAAAAAATGCCCTCAGTGAAACATGCATAAGGTTAAGTCTTCAGCAGATACCTCATGCATACAATTTAATGAATAAAAAACATAAATCAAATAAGACTGGGTCAAAACATAGACAAAGGGATTATACCGAAAATCAGAGCTTTAAGAAACGGGTGGTTGTGCAGAGACATGCAATTGATCTTTCTGGTCTTCTACATGACCTTTTTGCCTCCTGGACTCTGTTTCAGGAATCACTAGAATGATTTTTTTATTAAGTTCAGTTTTCTTTTTACGCATAGCAGCAGTCACTAAAATAATGGCTTTTTTTACCCCCTACTGTACAGTTGATTGGCACATCCTTGTTTCACACATTCATTTTATAAATCTTTTAATGCTTCCTCTGATTGAGTCACAGGAGAATGATCCAAGACAAATGGGCAATCTAATCTTCAGATAGTTAGCACAGTGCCTGGCAGCTGAAGAGAAAGCAAACAAAACACCAAAATGTACCAGCAGAGGCACCCAACAGGAGGAGAGGACTGAAACCCAGAAAGAGCCAGTGGATTCCCACCTGACTGCTGTGTGAAATGCCGAGTAGTCCATTACCAAGACACTGATACCATAAGAGTGCAAAAAGGGTGACAGTACCAGGTCATCTTGAATGTTCCTAAGTACGGCTACAGATGTACCCAATTAGTTTTGTGCTCATTAGGGCTGTAGAAGAAAGGTCTTGCTGAGACAAATTCTGAAAGGGAAAGAGGAGCAAGCAAGATGTACCTAATGTCTTTCATGAAGGATAACAGGACGGACTAGAAAATGTTATCAACCAGCACACAAGAAAAGGGGGTCAGGGACCTTACCTATTCAGCCAAATGGAAATCAGACAGCAATCAATATCTGGAGCAGATTTCAAAAGAGGTTTTCAGGTGCATAATCTCAGCAGAGACCAATGGGAATTGTGTTCTAAAATCCCTTACACACTAATCCCTACTTTTGCATGGCTATAAAGAAAAATAACAAACATATGGCAAGGACTGTAGGTAGCTATATCAGCACATGTTAAATGTGTAGTGGTGGCATCTCTTTAAGCTTGAACTCATCACTTGGTAGCTTTGGCTGAGCAGGAGTTTATTATTCATAACTCTAAAATCTACCCCATCTCATTGCATCGTCTAAGCTGTACAATCAATAATTCAAGTATGAATTTTAAGAAGATTTCCAAATTAAGCCAGCCACCCTAATGTATAGGACATACCACACCAATTAGTACACACAACAGCTTTTCAGTGAGCCAAGATGAGAGTAGCATAGTGATTTGGAAAATATGAATATCATTATGCTGAAGAGATGCTTAGAGCAGTAGGTAGGGAATAAGGTTCAAGCACTGGAATTGCTTTTCAGATGTGACCTTCGATATATTTTGGAGATTTGTATCCAAATGCCAGGCCCCTGTAAACTGACTGGCAAATTGATGTGTCCTGGATCACCAGTCTCTTTCATGGAACACAGATAAATCCCTAAATACCATTAACGTGATTAGAATTTGAGAGATCCCTGTTACCTGTGTTATGCAGTACACTGTTTTCCTAAGGTACATCTTACTCAGCTTCAGCTTGTTCAAATGATCTGTGCAAGGAGGGAACTGCAGTACAGCTGTTTTTTGCAGTGTTGCTTACCTGGTGCCACATGCTTGTTTATGATGTTTTCTGGGCACTAGATAGCCTGGATGTGGCAGTGGAGAACATCATCAAATGTAATGCAAACAGCAAAATTCTTAGTTTGTGGTGGTCAATCCAGGATGCCCATCATAAATTTAATCTAGGTTATAAGTTACCTGCTTTCTGCTTTTTGGAGCACTGACATAGAACGGCCTTTTTTAACAGGGCTTGTAAAACTCCTTGGAGTTTATGTGTTGAAGACTGCCAGCTTCTTGTGTGCAAAGAAGGGAGGAATCATCTCTCCCTGTGAAATTCATGATCAGTCCATGGGCAGCGTAACATCACTGGCCCCACACTGCTCTCTTTCAAGTCAAAATATGACAGTACTGTGTTGTATGCATTTTTTGTTGTTTTGGTTTTTGTTGTCATCGGATTTTTTGGTTGAGTTTCTCATGATCTTATTTTGTAGAGTTTATTGTTTGGTTTTGTTTGGGTTCACCCTGTTTTTCCTTTTAATTATATATTTTTATTTACTTTTAATTAGTTCCACTCATTGCCTTGTTGGCTTTGTTGAATACTAGCTGTCCACACTCATGTTCTTCTGTATTTAAGATCTTGATCTAAAGTCCTGCTAGGACTGCTGACCTTATTGATGAGCTAGTTGTGGTGTTACTTTTTTTCTTTAATGTGGTTGTCCTCTAGCTTGGAGGGTTCAAGACATTGAGGTTGCATGCTCCTTTGCGTACATGTGGACATCCAGGTGGAGATTCTGTTGCTTGGCTCCATGAATGCTAGCTTTTCTTTTGCTGACTTTGAGCTTCCCCCTCTTACAAATTCCTGGGTGTCATTTGCAGCTTTGGAGACAAGCGTATTTACTTTAACACATGTGTTGAAAGGGAAGGGTCATCCCTAAAAAGATAAAGCTGTTGCTTTATTCAGGAATGGCAGTAAGATACAGCCCTTCCAGTGGGGATCCATTGGCCATTTGCCTCTTTGACAATGTATCATAGCCCCTGGGCTAAACAGAGCCTGAAGCACAAGAGTCCATTCAGGCTGCAAAGCTGATGCTGCACATAAAAGCTGAAGGGAATGGAATGGCCAAGGCAGAAACCTGCATTTCACCTCTTCAGGCCACGTCTGTACCTAACTGACCTTCATGCATAGTTTTCCTGTGCAAAGAATATTGGGCAAGGAGAGATCACCCACTCCATCAAGCTGGATCTCAATGTGTGGCAGACAGTTATACCTCAGTGTTCATCAAAACCAGCCAGGTTTTTATCTGTAGTATATCTTTCTATAGATGTGTTTGTAATATCTAGAAGGCACTGTTACTGCTGCTGTTGTCTCTGTTTTTCTGTTGTACCGTCCAGGTTTTCAGGGGATCCAATTTAAATCCAGCTATCAATGAGTTTTGGATGCTATTATCATGTTTTATACTTGTTTTTGAGAAGGTACGTGGTTTATGTTTGTGGTGTGCACAATATTGGTCTATATTTTTATTTTTATTTATATTTATTTATTTATTTCTATTATATTTATGTTGGTTTTCCCAATAATTTTTCAAGCAATTGTAATTATGCCTTCTGTGTCATTGCTAGTCATGTGAATTTGTATTATGCTGCATTCTCAGTCTAGTATTTTCAAGAAGTGGACAAGCAGTGTCCACAATAATGCAGTCTCCTTCCTTCCTTTCTAAGACCATCACATTGGATGTCCTAGTGTTGCCTTTTTCCCAACCTGGAAATG
>VWYI01032679.1:200225-235023 GCA_013399455.1 Anthoscopus minutus | reverse complement strand
CATGGGGAGCCCTGGGGATGAAAAATCCCTTGGTACCTTTGAGCTCCAGCAATAGGAGCTGTAGAAGCCAGTCCAGAGACATGGAGTAGTGCAGGTGGTTGCTATCTGCAGAGATGCAGTGCCACTACTGAACTGCTGATATCAGAAAGTAGGGAGTGGGAGATGCTTCTTCTGCAAAGAAGGCAGCTGAGGGGTACTGAACACAGTGTGCCTGCTTTTGTTGCAGTCATGGCATGAAGTGCACAGAAGTTCCAGCTTCTGTGGCAGAAACTGCCCTAAGTGTGTTCACATTCCAGGGCTGAGCAAATTCTCACCTGTGATTCTGGTGAAGCATGCAGAATATATGCTAACCATGTATGGTGCAGAATATATGCTAACCTTAAGGGAAGCAAATGCTGTAATGTCACCCCAAAAGTTAAGCTTTGGAAATTCCAGAAAGTAACAATAAACAGAGGAGGAGACCATTGAGCTGGGGTATTGCTTGGTTTCTCTGTCAAATTTCAAATTACTTAGATTCAGAGCCTTCAATTAGCCACCTGCAAGCTAATGCCTGTTTTTCCTTTGGATTTAAATTCACTTCTGTGGTGACTTTACCTACATGGGTAGATTTTGACCTCCTGCTCCTCTGTTTCCTCAACTTAATTTTTGGGAGAAGCTTCTTTGTTATTCCTTCCCTATTCAGTGGCCAATTTTTAGTCCTCTGATGATTTAGATGTACTCTGAAGGACCCAAATTGATTTCCCATTGGCAGTTTCTTCTGGCTGTAGGAGGAGATATCTGTAAGACTTGTGTGTTACCCAATTCCTTGTGCAACAGGGAAACAAGGCCTCCCACTGCCTAATGCTTTCACAGATTGTCCTTTGCCTCTTCACCTGTAAGACTGCTTGTTCTCAGAGCTTTGAGATTGTTTAGCCAGGCAGAATTTTCAGCACCCAGCAGTGTTAGTAGGAAAAGCCTGGCCAACTGCATTTGTTGCAGACTGAGGTAGGCTGGACAGAACTCCCTGGAGAGAAGGGCTGCATCCCTTGCAACCCAAGGAGAATCCCTGAGCACACAGGTTTTGTAAACTGTGAGTGTTTGCACTTCACTTCATAGCTGCTAGTTAGGTACTGTGAGATTTTATCACCTGCAACGTGTTCTCCAGGCAGCTCTCCTCCCTGGGGAATCTGGCATCCCCTGGCATCCCCATTATGCTCTTAAGTCTTCACTGTGGGAGGAAGTCTATGCACTCTAGAAGGAGAATTGATTGCAGCAAGTCTTCACCTTTCTCCATTTGTCTCTCTTTAATTGATAATCCTCTAAATGTCATATCCTGTGTCAAATGGAAACTGATGACATTTTTTCCTAAGCAGTTCTGATCTGTTGGAATGCAAGGTGGCTTTTTGACTGAAGCTATATAAATGAGTATTTCACTCGCAGAGCTCAGGGAGGTTCCTGTCCCTTTTTCCCTTGAAGTTTGAAAGCAAAGCTTTTGTCTTTCTCCTATTTCCACTTCATCTGGCAAGCTGTGGTTCTCAGGGGGCTGAATACTCATGTAGTGCTTTGAAAAGATCCCATGTGAGACCTTGCTAACATTGTCTTTCTAGTTCTTTCTTCCTCCTCATTTTGCCTATAGATCTGAATTGGAATGGATTTTAAAAAAGGAGTTGTCATTCTCTACGCTTTTTTAAGCAGCTGATACAGTATCTTCTGCCCATGTCTATCTTTGCAAATATTCTCTCTTTTACACATATATTTGAAAAATAGCCATGCTTCAGGCTTAACTTCAAGTGATTTGCAGCAACTTGGCTCCCATTTGCCCATGCAGAGACATTACTAGGTGGCTGCTTTGCAGCCCCTATCCCAATGCAGACAGCTCAAAGTCTACTTTGGAGTGATCAGCAGAAAGCAGTGCTTTGTCAGTGCATCTTCAGCCTGAATAATGGTTTTCTCAAAATACAGGAGCCTGTGTGAATGCAAAGTCCTTTCTATGAAATAGCTCTGTACATCTCTCCACCTTGCTTGGAGTGCCTGTTGGCTCTTTTGCCAACAGGATACTGTTGACCATCACTTGATCACTTGAAGTTCTGCTGGGATCTTCTTGCTTTTGGACTTGCTTCTTGCCTTTGGACTGCTAGACACATTCTTGGAGCATTCTAGAGGGCATCAAGATGGTCCTTTCCAAGAAGAGGCCATTACTTACCTAAATCCTGTCTTTCCAAAGTATTTGGCTGTGACAGCTGCATACTCTCCTATGTGCAGTCCAGACACTTTCATTCATGGAGAATTTCCACCATACACTTGCACAGAGAAGCACTGATGCTGATGTCTGGCGTAGCAGAGACAAAAGTACAGTCTTTCTGATACAGGAAGAGAACCTTTCAGAGAAAATCTGGAGTAGGTTCCCCATCTCCTTGATTTTTTTTTTCCTTAGGACATGCTATCCTGGTATTACCAATTTAAGTTTGTAACTGTGTGGCCTTCAGTTTGCAAAGTACTTCAGAGTCCTTGTGCAGTTGTTAGTGATAGGACCAAGGCTCTGTGAGAAAGTGACTGCATTTCTTTCCACTGTAGCTGACCTTCAGTGGGGTGACAGTGGAACATGACCAGCGGTACGTTCATTTTACATCCACTAAGCACCTCTTCGCACCCATTGCTGTTGGAGGCTCCCAGCCCCCCACACAGGTGAGCATCTTGATGCTAAACCCAGCAGCAAGTGTAGGGAAGGAGCTAGTACTACTGTGTCCCAAGGACAGGCAGTGTCTGAGGCAATTCTCAGAAAATGGAATGGTCTCCATAGGAAGGAGAACTTTGAGGATAGTTCTAGGCAGAGTTTGGAAACAGATGCTAGGGCAGCAGCAGTAGAAGTCCTTCTCACCATCTCCCGTTTGACAAGATTTGGTGTTCACTCTAATCAGAATGCTTATGAGGCATGTTGGGCTGTTCACTTATTCTCTTGCATTGGATCTGAGTGAAAACTTGCCTAGCTGCTCCAAGTACTCTGGAAATAAATCCTAATTAGTTTTTTAGTAAATTAATTTAACTTCCTTAAACACTTATTCAGCAAAAAGGCAGCTTTGATTCTGTTCTGCCTAATTTACTTGGGAAATGAACAAGTCTGAATTGAATTAAGAGCACTTTAATACAAGTGGTTTTGCATTTTAAGTAATCCTCTTTACAGTGATCCCTTTAGCTAATCTGTATTAATTTTCCCCTAGTGTGAATTGGCAGAACACCATTTGGACAGGCACTTTGGTTATCAATGTACATGTGTGGTGATGAACCTTTAGCACAGCTGCCTATCAGAGCCTCAGTGTTAAATCTTGACACTATGAGGTCTCCTCATTCTTAGGAGATAAGCTGATTAATTAAATATTAATGCTTATCAGCATCCTCTGGGGAAGTGTTAACTAGTTTAACTTGTACCTGGTATAATAAGCATTGCTCTTTCTGACTCACTTCAGATTTATAAACTCTACAATGGTGGCTCCATGCCTGTGACATTTGAGGTTCAGCTGGACAACATTGCGAAGACAAAGGAGAAGAATTTTCAGCATCCTGTGTTTGTCTGCCTAACTCCTAGAGGAGAAATCCCCCCTGGTGAAACAGGCCACATTGAGTGGATCTTCTCACCACTGGAAGCTAAAACATACATGGTAAGAGCCTCCTCATGACTGAAAGAAACAGATTCTGTTGTTGACTGAAAATTCTTTAGGTTTCTTACTGATAGTTGGTCCATGTAATGCTACAGCTGAATTGAGCTCTGTGCCTCCAAGAAGCAAAGAGTCTTGAGAGCAAGTGACTGGCTGGTCTGGTCTGGAAATGGGGCAGATACCTTTGTCTCATTTTTTTCTTTCCAAGAAGAGATATCTTCCACAACCAGAGTCAACTCAGTATATATTTTTCAAGGATCAATCAATAACTGGGGATATCAATAGTATTGGTTCAGATTTGTGATTCATTGTTGGCCTCCAAAAATTCCCACCAAAGACACTGAAGTCATGTCTTCTATCATTGTAGTGTATTGCTGCTGCAAACCTCTGAAAACAGCCTTCCCAAAGACATCTGTCCTGGGCAGGCAGGCAAGGCCAGAGCTGTAGCACTACTTGTTGCTTTGGTCTATGGTGAATGCATGGATAAATAAATAAATTTAACTTTAAAGCTCCAACCTTTGCTCCAAGAGGGAGTCACCATCTATCTCATACTGTAACTGACTAATTAACTACTTAACCACCTTTCCTGGGCTAGCAAGAAAGGCCAAGACCTGAAAGAGCAAAAGAGACTGGATTTGTCTTTATCCATGTGTGGGGTGTATTTAGACCAGTCCATTAGCAAGTGTGCTAGCATCTCTCCCAAATATGACTCTGGACTTAAACCTTTTATCTTGTCTGAGGCAGGTTGATGTTCTCATCAACATCCTGGAGGGTGACTCGACTCAGATTACTTTCCAGGGAGTAGGCTACAATCCAAATATTATTGGAGAGGCTGCCACATCCAGCCAATTTTTTTCTTCTGCAGTCATTCCAGGTTCTGCCAAGCTAACTGTGCCAGGGCAGGTAAGTCCAAGTGTGGGATATAAGTAATATGATCAGTCCAGAAATGTGTGAGAGAGACTGAAATATACAAATGGTCCCATTTTGCAGTAGTCTGTGTTTCAGGAGCATTCATTTGCCATGAGATAGAACAAGATATTTGCCTTCCAGCAGGTGATCAAGAGCTTAACTCATGGAAGCTGAAAGGTGTCTTCCTTCCAGCTTGTCACTTTCATAGCCATTAGAACAAAAACAGGTTTGAATTTTTTCTTAGAAGTTACCTCTCATCACAGCTGCCTTTCTTCTGTGCAGTTACAACACCTTTTTCTTTGCTAAATCATTCTAAAAAAGACCTTTATACTCCTGCTGTACTCTCTCTGGGCTTGGCTGCCACCATTTCCCAGCCAAACTCAGGTGATTCATAACTGGATTCTGATTGCAGGATGGTCACCTATTCAGGCACATGCAAGGGAATGCACATGTTTGCCCTGCCACTGGCTCAGCAGGAGCTTGTCTGGCCTGGCTAGAGCTGGCCTGCCAGCCTGGACAATCTGTTGTTATACTCATCCATACATCCAAGCACAGTGAATGAGCATTACACAGCAGCAGCAGATGCTTTCTTCTGGCAAGTAAAGGATTCAACCTGTGTGACACTAGCATGCTTTCCTTGGAGCCAGCCACAGTTCCTCATGCTTTTTCACTTCCAGCAGGGCAATTATATTCCTGAGAACAGCAAGGAGAAGATGATTGAAAACTGCCTCAGTCTGACAATGATGATGGCATTCTGCAAGGCTCTATTGTCTGAAATCAAGTTTCTTTCTCTAATGATTACTGTACTTAATCAGAGATTGCACTGTGGCTGGAGAATGGGACAAACTAGTAGCATACTAGTAACAAGGTGTATTAGGGATCAATATCCCAAAACTCAAACTCAGGTTGATAGGGATTTTGCATAAGCACACACCTCATGTTTCTCAGCTGAAGTATGAAAAGGCCTGGACTGCAAATGCTGCAGTAAGAATCAGGGTGTTGCTGGTCCTCTGTGCTCCTGAGATCCTCTCCTGTTCAGCACCAGTGTTATGTCTGCTTCATAGCTCACTCAATCCCACTGCAGCACAGCTGGCCTTTTAATGTAAAGTCACTGTAACCAGAGCAAAATGGAGAGAATTGTTACAATCTCTCAAGTTGTTTTAGTAAAGATAACTGGTTAATATTATCTGTGAATTGCTGGACAACTTAGAGATGACTGTATGACTCCCCTTCCCCAATGGCTAGGCCCCATCTTCCCTCCCTACTGTTCCTTCTGTGTTCTCCTTGCTTCCTGCAGGCAGCCACCTTGTCCCATCACAGGATTTGCCTTGGAAATATCCCAGACTGCACCAAAGCTGGTCGACTTGTCTTTCTCAACAATATACTGAAGAGCAAGGCAGTTGTGTTTGCCTGGCAGATATGCTCCTGTAAAGAAAAGGTGAGTCCTCCTTGATCTACAGCCTTCCTGTCCATCTCTGTTGTGCCATGAAAGGACCTTACAGCTCCGTTTTCAACAAGACACTCAGTTCTAGGGAACTGGCTTTCTACCAGATGATGAAAAGTAAAGGCAAAGGTTAGAGCAGGGGGAACAACTGGAATTCAGAAGGGAAATTTAAAGACTTTGGGATATGAGGTTATATGAAGCTGGAGCTACAAAGGCAGTTACAAAGCTCAGGACTCTGTCTGCCAGCAAAGACCATGTTTGTTCTTAGAATATATCAACTACATCTCTCTCATGCCACAAACCTCTGAGAAGGAGAGGTGTGTTCCCTGCAAAGAGAAAGCACACAGGATGGTCCCAGGACAGTGAAATAGCTGCTCTTGGGATTTTCTGGGTTGTTTAAAATTTTGTTCTCCTCCCCCTGCTCTATGCCTAGGTGTTGGAGATTGTTCCAGAGTCAGGGGTTGTGCAGCCTGGAGAGAGCATCCCCTGCTTCATCACACTGCAACCTATAAGGAATCCCTCCTTCTTCAGGATAAATCTGGTGTGTGAGGTGAGACCCAAGAGGTACCTGTGTATTACCATGACCTGGGCATGTTATTGTCGTCCCCAAATGGCTGACCCCAGCAGTCACCTGCCTGCTGCTTCCAGCTGAAGGAATCCTTCTTTGATACACACTTCTCATTCCTGAAGACACTTAGCTTCATCGTTCATGATGCTTTAAGCACCTTTCTTTCTCTGTGTGTCACTGGATGAAGTATAATTGTGCAATGTATGGCTTTCAGAGGGAAACCCAGCTGCGAGAAGTGATGGTTTGGGATGCCAAAGATTTGATATCTCTAAAAAGCAGGTCTCTCTGCTTTAATATTATTGGGGGCACAGACTAACAGTAGTGTCTCCTTCAGCACTTTCCAGGTTTTCTTTGGCAAGAGAATATATCTTCTCTGTCTGAGTCTTAAAATACCACTGGTTTTTCCTCTTCCTGCCATTGAAATACATGGACAGCAAGTGGGTTTCTTTCTGGGACCTCCTGAAGGGGAGAAACAGGCATGGGCTTGAGCCAGAGGCAGTTACTTGCAACTCTTTTCTAGCCCTGCTCCCTTCAGTTACAGTTTGTTTCATAGGTGTACATCCAGGAGTCTCTGATTCAGTATGAGAGAGACCTGCACGAGTGGGAAAAGGAGAAGGAACGGCAGACTGTGGAATTCACCATCACAGAGAAGGACCTTGGGACTAAGAAGAGGCTAACATCACCTTCAGTGGTAAGTGCTCTCAAAACCTTGCACCAACTTAGCTTGGCTCAAAAAACAGCAGCCAGTGTTGACAAGAAACATTCTTTAGGAAAACCTAGGCAAGTTGTTAAGAGGACATGAGGCTCTAATCTGTTAAAGACCTCAGTGCTGATCTATGGTTAGTGGAGAATGAGATCTTCTTTTCTAGCCAAGAATCATCTTACAAACTCTGAAATTGCTAGTGACCATCTGAAATTTGGAAGTGCATGATAAGCCTTTGGAAAAACAAAGCCAGTGGCTCGGGAAACCAATAGTTGGATTTTTAACCATGAATAAACACTGGAGAGAAATATGTAGCTAGCAGTAAGAATGTGGTCTGTGTGAAGGATGGAGAATGAGATTATTGACTCCAGCTGGCACAAAGTTTAAAATAATCCTAAGGTCTTATTCTGCTCCACATCTTCCCCACATAGTAGTTATTTTTCTTTTTTTTTTTTTTAATATTTCATTTTATTTTTCAGAGGTTATCAGATTCTGCCGAAAGAGAAAATCTTCCTGAATCCTCAGCTGTGATCAGGAAATACAAGGTAAGTCAAGCCTGTCTCTGTCAGGCCTTGTGGTAGAATCAAACTGACTGCTTTAGAAAAGAGGCAGATGCTGGATATCAGAGTGTGGGAGTCTGGACAGAGAGCACAGCAGGATTTGTAGCTTCAAGGCTTTGGGAGACAGACTGTTTGGAGGAGCCAGAAGAATCAGATCAGACTGTCTGGCTATGTTCTCTGGCCAGTAACTTTCCAGCTGAGGTGAATGGGAACTGAAATTGGCATCAAACATGTACCCATGACTGGAGAAAGGGGGAAAGGTTTCAAATAAGCAGAAAAGATGCACACAGACAGGGCAATTGGTACCAGTACTGATTTCATTTTGGGGCCACAATGGAATGTGTGCCACAGCAGAAAGAAGCAGGACCCTGGCAGAACATGGTGCAGACTTTGCCCTCACCTCAGGAAGAGCTCTGCTCTGTTCCTCAGGAAGAGCTGCAGGCAGGAGCTAACTTGGTTTAAATACACAGCTTTAAAGCTCAGTTTGCCTGGTTCATCAGTTTCCACTTAAGTGCACAACTGTATACACTGCTGTAAGAATGCTTTTCCACCAGTGGTGGGAAGGTGTGAAACAAAGTCCCAGTGAGGGCTCTGCAGAACTACCTGGGCCCAAAGGAAGAGCCAGCAGTCCCTATAACCATCAGCAGGATGTACTGTGGGAATAACAGGGCTCAAAGCTAACCCAAGATGTGGATTTAGGGTAGCTGAGGAGAGCCTGGGCCAGAGAGGATTAAGGCAACAAGGAGATGCAGCTTGTTATCTCAGGAATGCCATCACAGTGAGGCTGTAGCAGAGCCCCTGAGACTCTATGGAGTGCCTTTGCACACCCCACACTGTTCTGTGGGGAAGGAATCAGCTCAGGGCAACTCTAGCTTGGACTGTTTGCCCTGTGCTGTTTGGTGTAATCAGTGAGGCAGGTCAAGGCATTCACTGAATGAGCATAAGGATGGCTGCAGAAAGGTAAAAACAGTTTCATTTAGTTCTCTAGGGTTTTAACCTCATGTGATAATTTGAAGCCTGCTGTGTCTGTATAAGGAGCAGTGAAGGCCCCAAGCCACATTCCCAGAGGCAGGACAGCCACGTCTCAAAGGTCTGAAGTCCTATGATGCCTGAGGACTTCTCCAGATCTTGATGGGGTCCTTCTGGCCCAGGCATCTTGGCTACAGCTTTAAGAAACTTCCCCCAACCTGACTGCTGGTAATGTAACCCCAAGTTGGCCCATGCAGTGTGGCAGGAGTCAGTTCCTGATTTCCCTTCAGGTTTGGGGGAGGACAGTTTCCCCATGCATTCCATGCATGTACATCACTTCTCCTAAAGTACTCCTGGTGTGCTTGCAAGAGCTTCCAAGGTGATGGATTGGAGAACAACAGCCCCAGGTACCTTAGGGAGACCCTGAAGCCCTGTTGACGCTTGGGGCTGGCACACTGGGCAGCAAGAAGGGAAGCGAGAACAGACCTGATCTCCGCTATGGCTGCTCATGCCTGTTGTCAGTGCTGTGCTGCTAAGATCATTTAGACACCAGGATCTGGTGGCTTTGGTTGCTGGTCTTTCAGTTCTCACACGTGTGCTCAAAACCTACACCAGCCTACTTGTGGCCAAAGGACCAACTACATGCCTGCCATTTCTTTCTCTCCAACAGACATTACCCCCTATTAAAAGCCACGCTATACCCAGTCAGCCACGTGGACACATTAAGAGGGGGCTGCTGTTGGACAAAGACACCACCAAGGTGTGGGTCAAACCAGAGCCTCCCACACCCTTGCTCTTACACCTTGATGTGTCAGCCAGGTCCTACGCTATTGAGGACTTTCTCAGCAACTTTGCCTTGGATTTTCCCAGATACTTCTTGTCCCGGTAAGAGATAGAGTTTTTTGGATTGGCAGCTTCATCTGAGCCAGGGCTGCCAATGCTCTGGTATGCACTGAACTTGGCACTCTGCTTTACTCCTCTCCAGTGCCTCAGAATTAGGTAAGAGGTATCTTGCTTTCCCCAGCATTAGCTGACATGACCTGTTCCTCTCCCCACCTCAACTGTCAGAGCTCAGTGTTCCTCTTTTATGTCAGTGCCCCTGCTCCTGTCACAAATAGGACAGATCCCACCCCTCCCCTGCTTGCCTGCACTGCTTGCCTGATATGCTGCTGCAGTGCCAGAAGGGTGCTGGTCTTTGGGAGTTTGGTTCTGTAGTGCTGCCACTGATGGACTAACTCCTCCTTTCCTAGCCCTTTCAGCAGCCAGCCCTCAGAGAGCAAATTTGAAGATAGATGTAAGCATAGAAATGAGACAGACATGGAGCCCAAATTGCTGCCCCTGGCTGCTGCTTCTAAACAGGAGTTGGAGGTGGTGACTGACATACTCACAGGTGTCATCAGGTGCGTGTCCCTTCACCTTCAGCTGGTTTGGAGCCCCTGTCCTCCAGAGAATGCATGCAACATGGCCAGCCCTCTGCTAATCCTAGAGGAATCTGTGCACTTTGTTGCCAGAATGGGGGATCCATATGCCAAAGGCTTTCTTGGGTACTATGAGCTTGGATCCTGAAGTGACAGCCAAGGCAGGAGCTTCCTCCCCAGCCACCAGCTGAGCACATCTTTCCAGAGTTCCCAGGAATGAGGGAACAATACCTGCTATGATCTTGGAAACAAGCTTTGTTGGGGTACACCTATTCAATTTGTGAGCTGTGCAAATGTAAAGAACCAGCACTGGGGAAACAGAGGTAGTTTCACTGGCTCAAGCCCTCTTGCTGCTTCCATTAGGCCCAGAAATCAAGAAGGTACAGACTAAACACTGGCGTCAGTCAGTGGTTTCCTCTGATTTGTGGTGTCTTGTAAATAATCCTCTGGGTCATACAGATAGCTGATTTGCTGGAACTTACCCTTTATTTTCCTCTTCCTAGAAGCCTCTTGGAGAATGGCCACTTCCAGAAGTCAGTGAGAAAAATCCAAGATGAGCCTATTCCATATTTCTCCCAGTTCAAGTCTGCAAAATCAGCAGAGCTCGAGGACAGTAGACAGGGCTCCACGATCCCCTCCAGAATCTCTGCTTCGACAGATCTTGACCTTGAGAAGGATGGAGAGAGGAAAAAAATGAGTCAGGAAACCTCTCCCAGTGATTTGCTGGAGTCTTGCAAGACTTTTCACCATAAGCAGTTGAAGGAGAAGGAGATAATAAAAAGGTGAGGAAGAGCTCACACATAAAAGCCACGAGCTGCACTGTCAAGAGAGCCATGGCAGCACACTGACTGGTCAGAAATCCACTTCTCCTTAATCCCTGCAGCATTTTCTCTGGTGTGTTCAGATGTGTGTGTCATCTGGGTGGAAGTTGATGCTAGCTCACCTAGCCACCATCTCCTAAATTTGGTTTGTGGGGAGAGAAGTTTTACTGTGTCTGGCGTTGAGCCATGTGCAGTGCCAAGATGCTGGTAGTGAATGGCATCTGCTTTACTCTCAGGCTGTCCAGGCCATATTAGACATTAGGGTGCAGTATGTGCTTACCTTACCTTTTATTTTCTCTGCAATATTTCACCACCTTGCATTTGCTGTGGCTGCTCCCTTGTACACTGCTACACGCTACAAGTATTATTCAGTAATAGCGGCTGTAACACAGCTGGGAGGGAGAAACCAGTAGAACTATAGTCACCCAGCTCTGTCTAAGGTCAGGGCCTGACACCAGCTGGTGACAGTTCTGGATAAGGGTCAGCAACCCATTGCTCAAGTGTTCATTGGTCTCAGTGTGTAGGAAACGGTGTATGCTCCACTGCTGTGCCTGATGATTCCTGGCAGGAGTCAACAGAGAGCAGCCTGCCTTATCTGCTTTCTGATAGCTGTCCTCTGCTGTACTTCTGTCCTTCTAGGCAGCCAGCTGTTGGGAACCTTGTGGAGCTGGTGCTGGAAAATACACTACAGAATATCCTGATTGAAGCCAGCCGTGGGGAGGTGGTGCTGACAGCCCGGCCCAGGGTCATTGCTTTACCCCCCAACCCCTCCCAAAGGTAGCAGAGTGTATCTGTTCTCTGGTGGGGGACAGGACCAGTCCTTAACATGCCAGGATGAAGCACAGCCCATTTTCTAGACCATGTGGGTTAGCTGAATCTCTGCCTATCAATGCCAAGGCTGCCTGTGCAAAACGGAGAATCCATTCACAAAGTCTCTGCCCCCTCTTGGCTTGTCCTGAGTCGCAGAGCAGAGGTGGTAACAATACAGCCTTTCTGTGGACCTGAGACCTTCATGCAGCTCCAGGGCAGGGTCCTATGGGTGAATGGCTGGCCTGAGGCACTGGAGGGCATAGCGCAAGGATGGTCCTTTGGGAAAAGGGGTCAAGGAGCAGGCAGCACAGCCTCTCACAGCAGAAAGGCAGCAAAGCTTTCATAGTCCAAGGTGGTGTGGGATCTAGTTAGGTTGAGGGAATGGCCACTGGTGGGGAAAGTAGATTTGGACCTGAGTGAAAAGCATAAGGGTTTGCCCTAGCCTGCGCAAAAGTGCAGAGAGGTGAGATTGAGGGTTAATGGAAGAGAGCTGTTGGATGTAGATGTCATCTCCAGAGCTGCCATCTCTTCTTCAGAATCACCAACCCGGCACCGTCGCCCTCCAGAGTGTAGCTGCTGGTACTATGCTGCTTAAGCTCTTCAACCACATCAGCTCTCTCCATTTCTTCATCCCTGTGATGTCCAGAGCAACTTGGACTCTCCCACACCATGACCTTAGCTCAGCATGCTGGCTTTCTCTGAGGAGGTATGTCCTGATTATGTTCTCAGCACCAACTTGAATCCTCTGACAGCTCCACAGCAGAGTTCATGAAATCTCTCTGTGGCTGGCCACATCATTGGAGAAGAACTCTGTGCTACAGGGAGCACATGGACAACCACTATGACAATTCCCACTACCCTCAGTCTGTACCAGCTGAGAGGAGTGGAATCTGCTTTGAAATGTAGCTGAGGAAGGACTGACATCTGGGCAATAAGGTGACATCAGAAGGATGCAGGTACTGAATCTTCCTCCCCTCCTTTCTCCAGTGGTGGCTGCAGGTTCCCCTTATGGTGACCAGCCCAAGGGGACAGCTGCAACAGCATCAGCACATGTGGCAACCCAATAAAAACAACTTGACCTTCAGACACTGACACCACGTGTAACATACACAATTCATGCATATGGGTTTGTGAGCCCTGGACAAGGTCTTCCCTTTTCAAACTGCAAGGCTGTCATCTAGGGGAGGGGATCCTCTGAGCCTTGGCTTGGCCTGGGGGGGGTCCATCAGGCTGCAAGAGGTGTCACAATGAAGGAGCAGGTTTGTCACAGCCGGGAGGTGGCAGTGTGAGATGTGAGCAATCGCAGTGGCCAGCCCAGAACAGGCTAGTGCTGGGTTCCAGCTGCTGCTCCCAGGCAGGAGCTGCAGGATGGCTGTGCCAGGCAGTGGGGGCTATATTTGCTGTATCTCCCCTGTTCTGCCGTACTGCTATGGACTCTGCAACATGGGGCTCATACAGCCACCCAGCTCTGGTTAGGATGCAGCTTTGGTGTTCACCTCAAAACCCTTACGCCTTGTTTCCCAGTGCCAGGACACAGCCAAGACCACAGCTGCATCTTCTTCTCTTGCATCCTAAGAGAAGACTGCAAAAGGTTCTGTGGAAGGCTTTTGCCTCGCTCAGCAGAGGGCAATTGCCTGCTGTGCCAGGGTTACTGCGGCTTACCCAGCTTCACCCCAGCACTGCTCTCTGTGCAGGAGCCCTGCCTGTGTAACCATTATTAAGCCCCAGGGCCAAGCTGTCCCTGTTGTCAGAGATACAGCAGAAGCACTGCCAGCTCCTGAACTCAGCCTGAGTGCCTTGGGCCTTCACGGGTCTTGGATCCTTTTCATGAGAAGTGCAAACCCTCTCCTCTTTCCCAATACACTGCGTGCCAGGTCTCCTATGTCACAGCAGTCTTTCTGTATTCCTCTGGGCTTTGGCTAGTGCTGAACAGGTAGTGCAGAACCACTTCCTTCCTTCACAGCTCAAGGCAGCAGCAGGGCTGGGCTGTTCAGTCCACTTGGATTGATTCTTCTTGGCCCAGGCTCGTCATTAGGATCTGCTCACTGTAGATGCTCTGTTGTTCTGTAACAAAGTTTCCAAATGGATATCAAAGGCAGGTGCAGAAACCTCACTATTGCCCTAAAGCAGGTTGAATCCAGCCTACCCAAGGGCAGCATGGAGCAGTGAAGACAGGTCAGTAAGATTGTCCATTCTCAGACCTGCTGTGTGATCTCTTTAGGTTGCATCACTGCAGCTGCACCATTGCATCCACTGCCTGGAAGGGTTAACATGGGAAATGCTGTGTGTTAGTCTGGTGTAACACCCAAAAACAAATGGAGAGAGCCAGAGTGCCATCAACACTGCAGGGAATTATTTTTGCCGTTAAAGCTCTTATTCTCCCCACTCTTCTGTGCTCACAGGCTGGACCTGAAGAAAACAGAACTCACACTGTATTTGCCTGTTGGACCACTATTAGAGGGAAATTCACTTGTTTGATAAGCATCACTCTAGTAGGAGAGATCTCGAAGATGATGCCTTAAATAACAGATGAGTCAGGGAAACAGATTTGAGAGCTATTTACACCTGTAAGGGAGAAATTTTTCTTCTCTCAGCTGTTTTTAGGGGCTGTGAGATGGTATTGTGTCACCTCTGTTGTAGGTCTTCTCTGGTGCCTGCCAACCAGAACCACTCTGAGTGCACTAAGCAAAGAGAGTAGCAGCTATCACACACTTTTCTTATTTTGTCGTCATCCTAAAATATAAATACACCAGGGGCAGCCTCTTTCCCAGGTTGGGGAAATTCCCAATTCCTCTTCTCAGGCTGGGAACTAGACCCTGACCCTGGTTTTGGAAAACACTTTAATGTGTGACCGATCCACATCACTGTCCTGTTAGCAAAGAGAGAACAGCACTCCCAGATAATGCTGGGGGTGAGCTCTGCATAGTGTGGATCCTACAGTGTGGATATTCTCACCCGGGGGCTTCTCTTTCTATTGGATCTTTGGGGCAGTGGTGAGGTGAGGGGAGGGCAGAGATGTGCAGAGCTGGCAGGGAGGGACTTTCCCTTAGCAAGAGGTTTTGTTGGTACTCACTGCCAAGAGTGATGGACTTGTGGGACTATTGTAGGCTCAGACTCAGCCCAGCTCAGCTTCCAAAACGGAGAAGTCCTGTTTCTGCTAATGACATTTGAGTCTTAGGCAGGAGGAAGTTTGAGCTTATTGTACGGTCTCCCAGGGCTGGATTTGGCCTCTGCCCAACAGAGCTACGTTTCTAATGCACATCTCTTCAACAGAAATATTCTAGGTACAGGTCCTGCTTCTTCCTACTGGTGTTTGGGTGGTGAAATGGGTGATGTTCCCACGGGACTGGGGTTGGTAGCCAGGCTAGGCTCCCTGCAGATATATGGCCAGCTCGCCAATGGCTAAGCATGAGCCTGGCAAGCTAAAGTGACTCCCCCTCTCCTTGTTCGAATTATCGGGAGCACTCAGTCATCAGACAGTTAATGCAACACACAACAGGCGCCTTTTTCTTGGCTGTTACTCCTGGCTCCCAGGGAGGGTTGAAATGGCCTTGGGGCAGGTGGGCAACAGAAGCTATCCTGAATCCCATTAAAACATTTAACACCTGCTGAATCGTGCCATTGTCTGGGAGATAAAGAGAAGGGAACAAAGCTGCTCTTGGGCTTCCCTTACAGTGTATCTGCTAGGCTTTGCTGTCCCATTGCAGCTGGGGAGCCTGAGTCATCTGCAAAGCCCCACTTGGTGGGTCTCTGTGTTAGTGTGGGGAAGGCAACAGTGTTGGGGGACAAGGAATCAACCATTCCCTGGCTGGAATCAGCCCCTTCTCCCTCTGTACAGTGTATGAGGTAGGAACCTGTGAAAGTCCTGCCCTGACTAGTTTGCAGTGTCTGAAGAGCAAAAGCGTGAGGGTGATCCTTCTAAAACCCTTGGCAAAGCCGGACAGATCCTTCGCCCCTGGGCTCCTGTCTCTGAGGTGCTGGGCTTTGCTCCCTCAGCTGCAAACTTTGGTGTTTGGGAGTGGGGCCATGCTCAGACCAGCCCAGGGCACAATGCTGGCTCCTGATGGACGCAAGAGGTTCTCTGATGTGAGCTAGTCAGTCCTCATGGGGCAGTGAGGCAGCACAAGCTCTTGGCTGCTCCAAGAGGAGGCTGAGACTGCCTTTCCAAGGCCAGCCCTACTAAGAGCTCGATCCTGGTGCTGCCCACCTGCCTGACAGAGAAGGGCACAAACTGGTAGATGCTGCCCTAGAGATGCCAGAACAGGTTGAAGACATTCCCCAGTGCAGGGCAGGGCACTCTGCAAGCTCAAGGGACCTGCTTTTCTCCTGTTTTCTGTAAAGAAGCCCTGCAAGGACAGTATTTGCTGCTATTTGGTGACTTGTGAGGCCCTGCCCTTGCAGGAGAGAGGCTGGGGTGAAAGAACATTTCTGACACAACATATAGACTTGGAGATGTCTGCTGGCACTGGAGCAGTACCTGTGGTATTTGGGGGTTTTTGCTTCTCTAGAAAGAGAGGGGGCAGCCAATCAGCTATGCCAGGAGCTGCAGCTCCCCTATGATCGTGTGTGCCAGGGCAGGGAGGGGTGGAAGTCCTGTCCAGCACACTTCCCATACTAGGAAAGGAGAATATATAAGTCCAAGCATCACAGCCTGTAAGCATCAAAGGAGGGGGAACATCACACTTCTTCATTGTACCGCAACCCAGAGTATTGGTGGTGTTGCATTTCCTTTGCTGCCAAAACTGCTGAAAAAGGACCAGGATGAGCAAGGGCAGCAGGTTGGCATCATTCCAGCTCTTCCCAGTGCCAGGCCTGAGGGATCCCAGCCTGCAGAAGCAGCAGCAGGCAGGAGGGATAGAGCTTGCTTTCAAAGTCCTGAGTGTGAGAGGGTCAAGTCTCCAAGGAAGAAGAATTGGGTGGCAGTGACTGCTAAGGATCTGCCACTATCCTCTTACATTTGGGAATCCACTTACTGTGACCTGCAAGTACACTCCAGCTCCGGAGGGAGTAATGGTGATGGTTTCTAAAGCACACCCAAGACCAGGATTCCTGCAGGTGTACACTGTGGAGGTTACAGCAGTGTTACCCCCTTCCCCACCCACACACACACCCATCTACACAAACAAACAGGCCACTGCACTTGCACAAAGGAGCTTCTCCTGCCACTACTGCTGCACTTCATGCTCTGTTATCCAAGGAGCTCTGGGTGCCAGAGTAACTGGAAGAGAGAGTCCAGCTCCTGCTGACTGTGGCTGAGATCAGCAGAGGGTTGTGTCAGGGCTGAGCAGCATGGCTGGGCACTGTAGGAGTGTGTCTAAACTTCTCCTGGCTTCTGTGAGCTCTGTACACTCCTCTCAGAGCCAGCACAGAGGTGTCTGCCCCAGTTACCCTGCTGGGCAGTCACACAATTGGGACACAGGAGTGCTGTGACTCTGGGATGCAGTGACCCACAGGGCAGTATGTGCACATGGAATGAAACACATCCTGTTCTTGCTGCTGCGTTACAACTGCTGGCTCCTGGCCTGTGTGGCCATGCAGGGAACACTCCCGAAGAGAGCACTTCCAAAGTTTTGTTGAGCTCTGCTTTACTGCCTAGCTCAGAAGTCTGTGGACTGCTCTGAATGAAGTGTGAGTATTGTCCTGGTGTGCCATGGGGATTTTCAGCATGAGCTGTGGGACTGGGGTGAGAACAAGGAAGACTTTTCTATCACTGACACTCAGACTGCTTGAGGTAGGCACTAGATTTGCTTTTCTGCCCTTAGACTTCACAACTCCCTGACCTTTCAGCAGCTCAAAACACTGCAAGGAAGCCAATGACACCCTAGAGCTGCCCAGGTAGGGTATCCTCACACCTGCTTCCCCTGGCCCCCCACTCTCATCTCTGCTGCAAAGTGAGCCAGGCAGGTGGGTGGAAAAGTGACAGCTGGTGTTGTTCCAGTGCAGGTTAATGAATGTCTCCTCCTCTCCCCACCACCTCCTCCTCTCCACCACCCCAGCACCCAGGCTCCTGGCTCCTATCAGCCCATCAGGCTCCCATTAACAAAGGCAGCCCTGCAGAGTTTGCATAGAGACCTGCTCTGCCTCTAATCTAGGTGGGCTAATCGCCTCCCTTGCCCAGCCTGCCTTCCCTGGGTCAATATTTGCTCTGAGCAAACACAGAGCTGTGACAGGTGTGCTGGGGAGAAGGCTCGCCGCCGCCAGCCCAGCCCTCTTGCCTGTCTCTGCTCACTCACATCTCTCCGGCCCCCCGATCGCCGGCCAGCCAGCGCTATTTTTATCAGGACTATAAAAGCCCCGTCCAGACAGCGTCACCCTCATTTTCTGCTCATGAGCCAGCGGGGGAAGGCGAAGCCACTCACCTGACAGCTGCCAGCGTGTCACCGGAGCCAGGTGAGCTGCTATAGCCCAGCACACCTTGGCCAGGGTCCTGCCTGCCTGGCTGGGAACAGGGTACCGGGAATGGAGAACATCCTGGGGGCTTTCCTGGGAAAAGTACTGGGAGTCCGGTCACACATCCGAACTCCTGGGAAGGAAGGGGATGGGCTCAGGGGACACAGTCCAGCCTGTTCCCTTTCCTTAACTCTTTCACCTGTATTTTCCAATCCTTTCTGTTCCCCTCCCTCCCTCCATTTACTTTCTTAGTTTCTTCCTTCCTTTCTTCCCTGTTCTCCACCCTGCCATGCCAGTTAAACTGCCCCTGCTCTGTTTGGCTTTCCCAGGCAGCAGGTGTCAAGCATCCACTTTCTGGACTTTACCCCCGGAGGAGCTGGTTTGGAGCAGCGTGTGCAGCAAGGACACCATCTCCCAGCCTGGAAGGTCCCAGCTCGGGAGGAAGGGTGTGGAAGGGGCTGCTGACAGCCGAAAGCAGAGCACCCCTCCAGCCCACACTATCCAAAGTCGGAGCATCTCTGCACTTGCCTGGCGTCGAGCCCCACGTGCAATACCTGACCTGAACGTTTTGTTCGTTCGGCTCGCGTTAGGCAGGTCCAGCCCATCTGCAAGCGCATGGCGGGCGCTCACAGCCGGCACCACCACGCTCCGCGGCAGCGCGGCCGTGCCCCTGCAGCCTGCGGAGGGAGCACACCCTTGCTTGCAACTCCTGCATGCCAGGATGAACATCCAGTCTGTGTGCGGAGCAAAGCACACAAGAGACATGTACAACACGCAGTCTCACCCAAATACATGCAGCAATGAGCAGCCAGTGCACACAGATGAAGCAATCCACACATAGCATGCATGAACACCGTGGGACTTCCACGTGGCACTGTGGAACACGGGACCCAGGTGGCAGTGGTACACATGGCTTTTCTGGCATTCAGCTTTGCTGTGACATGCAGGATCCATGTCCATGTGCCCATGGCATGGCAGGCACAGGTAACATACTAGGCACATGCATCCTGCCTGTGTGGCTGATTGCTGTTTGTAGCAACCTGCTGGGGAAGGGCAGCCTGGCCCGGCAGCACTGCAGAGCCGTGGCAGGCACAGAGAGCCCTGGCATGGTGCTGGCCCAGGGTGGAGTTTGGCAGGCTCTGCCAAGCACCCAGGTAGGTCTCAATGGTCTGCTGGTACCAAGGGAGCTTTAACTGACAGTGATGCAGTGGGGAAGGAGAGCAGGAGCAGGCAGCAAGGGAGCAGGGCAGAGGATGAGGAGCGTCACATCCTTTCTCGCACTCCTCTGCCTTGATTACTCCCAGGATCTGCACTTCCCAGCCCTTCCAGTGGCAGTCTGACTGTCCAGGGAAGGTGTTTCCTGTTGTGCACCCTAAGCCTGCAGGCCGAGTGCCAGCTCCTGCTGGTGGCAATCCCTCTGACTATGCTTGCAGTGGAAGAGTATGGGGATGGCGCTGGCAAGCCGGTGGGTCTCTTCCAGGACAGCCCTGCTCACTGCCTTCCCTGCTGTCCAAGCACATTGCTTGACCTGGACTGTTCCATTCCACGTCCTGTCCATCCCTCTCCCCCAGCAGCCAGAGCAGACATTCAGAGCATGGGGCTGCTCGTAACACTGTGGAGGCTGCAGGGAGTCACAGAGAGCTAGGAGATGGGACAGCAGTGAACCTGGTTTCCTCCCATCTCAGGATATTGTCTAGGAATGGAAAGATCCCTCACCTCCCTACTGCGTATGCCTAGCTCTGCCTGCAATTTCTCTATCAGCCCTGAGCTGCTTCTGCCCTGCCTTCAGGTACAAGCACTTCTGTAGCACGGGGTTCAGTTCTGGTCCCACCATGCTCAGGGATATTCTGAGTTTACAGGTGGATCCTGAGCCCATCTGCAGCCTCTCTGCAAATGCCGAAAAGACTCAGCCCATCCACTCAGAGGATGGAGGTGGAGTAGCTCAGGAGTGTGCTAAGGGAAAAGATGATTCCTGCTGCTTTCCGTCTTCCCAATGCAGCTATGCACAGGACAAAGCTCAGCAGCCTCAATCCTGGAGCAGGGGAACCCTGTTCCCTCCCTGGAGTGCCCCTGCAAGGGGCAGAGATGAGGCACCTCCTAGGCTTCCTGTTTGGACAGATGCATTGGGAAGTTTCCAACAGTTGATGTAGGTAGGGGCCAAAATCAAAGAGCATCTCCAGGGTTGCCATGCTCCCTGCATCCCTCCAGAGCTAAGTGTGCATCCTAGTCTGGCAACAGCCCCCAGATGGTGCAGTGATTTGCCATCATTGTGGTCATGGGCCCCTTGGGGCTGTATCTCCAAGCTCTGTTTCTCCTGCTACCAATCGTGGCAACGTTGAAAAGCTGAGAAAGCACAACACATCCCCCAATATGCACAACCCTCTGCAGCTGCCCTGCTCAGGCTGGGATCAAACAGAACATGATTAATAACTCTGAGCAAAGCCAGACCCTGCTGTCCATGTGCTCCAGTTGCTGCACGTGTGTTCCTGTGGGGGCAGAGACTGGTGGAGATGGTATCTGGCAGAGCAAGGCTGTGGAAATGAGGCCATGCCACCTCTGCTTTTGCCTGGTTGCTCCAGCACCTCTGGGCTGTCTGATGCCCTACCTTAATTGCCCCCCTGCCACCTTCCCAGCCTGCTGTCCTTGCCCCACCTCTGCCAGCCCAGTGGCACTGGGAAGCCATGAAACCGTTCAAAGGGTGGGATAGCCCCCGAAGCCACATTACCCTGAGGGCTCTGTTACCAGCTGGATTAGCACCTAAGGGTGAGCTGCTCCTCATACAGGCAGAGCCAGAGGCATTAAACACCCACTTCTACATGTCAGAGCCAGTGCTGGTACCAAGGGCTGTGCCAGGCTGGCATGGGAGGAGGCACAGTGGGGTATTGTTGTCTGTGCTGGGTGGTGCTGTTACCCAAACCCCAGGCTCTGTTAGTGGCACGGCTTTGGGGACCTTGGGACCTGAGCTGGGGATTTCCGTGGCACAGTTACGCACCAGGAGGATTTGCATGGAGAGGGCAGGGTGCAGGGGGAGCACTGGGGAGACGCAAGTGCCCAGGTTTGGATTTGCACATAGGTGTAGTTTCACACAGGTGCATATATGCATGCATGCCTGTGTATTTGCATAGGTGTTTCGATGTGTGTGCCCTCCCTGGCAGGCAGAGCAGAGCTGGTGCATCCCTGTCCTGTGTGTGCACATGTGTGTTCTCCTGCTGAGCTGAACGGGTGGTGCTGGCCATGCCCCTGCTGTGCTTGCTGCTCTGTTTCCTGGTGTGTGTGCATCGAGTGAAGGTGTGGGTGTGAGCAGAGGTGTGCATTGTTGCTGGCAGCCTCTGGGCTGCTCATGTCCTGCCCAGCCCGGATGGGGTGTGCCATCCTGGGGCAGGCACTGCTTTATTTCAGGATGTGGGAAAGGCAGCTGGTTGTCCTCAGGGCCAGTGCCTTGGAGAGGACCAGCCCATAGGGCTGTGTGGGCACCTCAGGTGTGAGCATCCCTAGACCTCAAATGACCCCATTCAGCCTGTTTGGCATATCTCTGCTGGCATATCTGTGCCTGAAGGAGGTACCCAGTCAGAGAGGGAGCTCCCTGTCCCTGAAAGTCACTGTGGGTACCCAGACAGTTTGCACAAGGAAACGGGCTGCTTGTGTCACTGGGGATGAGCTAGTGTTGGAGGCCAGGGTACTGCTCCATCCTGCTCCTGGCATGGCCAGACCTGGTGCAAGGAGCTTAGGGACTGTCCTCTGTGCTGGGGTCCTGCACTCCATTTGCCAGGCTGTAGCTTCAGATACTGTCACCAGGCAATGAGTTCATCCCACCCATCACCCCGAGCTGAAGACAATAAGAAGAGGCAGTCTTCAGTCTACCTGGGCTCTGCGACAAGCTTATCATCCTTTGTCATAAAGGGTGGAGGGCAGAGGTGGGTCCCAGGCATGGATCTGATTTCTGCTGTGGTGAAACTACAGGCAGTTCTGCACACTCCAACCCCTTCCTGGCCATGGAGAGTATCAGGGACAGTATAGGTACAGCCTGGCATTTTCCGCTCTGCACCTGTCAAGTCACCCTCAGGTCAATATGAGGTGACATGTTTTACAATTGCCACCAGAAAAATGTCTTTCAATGCCCATGAGAGAAAGGAATAAAGGAGAGCCCTGATAAAGGATTCAAGATGCTGGGGGGAGAACCCCAGAGCTTATACTAGTCCTGCATCTTGGAGCATATCAGTCCCATCCTCCTATGGGGCTTCCAGAGAAGGGGTGAGCGATGGGGCTCCTCTACTCCCAGCCGGTGGCTCTGGGAAGTGCTTGGGCAGCCTGCCCAGGACATGGACACTGAGTAGGTTACCAGGGCTGCTGCTTCTGGCCCAGCTATTGCCGGCTTCAGGAACCCCGAGGCAGGATGTTCTGTTCTTGCAGCAACACCTGGCTCAGCCTCTGACTGTGCTGGTCCTCAGAGCTGCTGGACGAGAAGACCCACCACTGCCAACCTGCCTCCTTCATCTGCCTCCTGCACAGTCATTGCCCAGGCTTGGGGTGCCTTCCACTGCAGATGTGGCCAACAGAGCAGTGGAGGAGCACTGGGATGGAGTGGGACCTTGGCTAGGTGCCAGCTGAGCTGGTATCCCCTGCCTCTGAGGCTGCCAGGGGCTGCCAGCCTTAATATTGCACTCTGCACCTCCATGACAACACCCTAGTTGCTATAGGTAAAGCTGGCATCTGGGAAGCTCACCCCGTGGTATCCCTCCAAATAAGATACAATGTACTGAAGGAGATGCATCAGCAGCTGCATCTGGGCCAGGCTGGGTGTGGGTTGGGACATGCTTCCCTGTCTCCATCAATACACCCCTGGGACTGGCCTGCACTGGGGACTCTGTGAGGACCAGCAAGCTTCTCCAGGACACTGAAGCTATGGGGTGCCAGGCTGAGGTCACCTGTGGTAACAAGCAAGATGCCACAGTGGCTGGCACCAGCAGGCTCCCTTTTAGGTCAGGATCTGGACTAGAGGACCAGAGGACCAGATACTGGCTCCTCTGCCCCAGTGCCTGGCATCCCCAAGTGGATAGGGTGTGACAGAGAGGACACCTCAGGCTGAAAGGGACATGCCACCCTGGGCTCTCTTTAGGAGCAGTTTGGCTTGGTTTTGTGCTGCTGTCAGTTCCCTACCTGGGCTGGGACAACCTGGGGAGGCAGCCTTTGCCACCTGCTCACACCCAGGCTGTAATCCACACGCAGGAGGTAAGCAGCTGGCGGAGCCTCCCTGACCTTCAGGTGGGATTAGTTCCCATGGGAACAGTGGGGAGCAGGCAGGTGAGGCCACAGCTCCCCTGGCAGTTTGTGGGGACTGAGCAAGGCTGGCAGAGCTGGGGACTGAGCACACGCCCATGATGGGGGCAGCTGGAGTCAGATTGTGAATGGGTGGCACAGGGTGAGCCTGTGTCTCACCTGGGAGCATCCTTGTCTTGGTGGGTTGCTGCAGGTGCATCTCCAGAGCTGTGGGTGCCACAGGGGAGAGTAGGAAGCCCTAGTCCCACAAGGAGGGGTGAGCAGCAGGTCTGGGGTGGCCATGGTGCCAGTGGGGGCATCATGCCTGGAGAGCAGGTTCCAGTGGGGGTACTGGTGGCTAGCTGAGGTGCTTGTGGAAATCTGAGGCTGGGATGAGGGCTGCTGCACATAGGTCCATCTCAGCCAGATGTTTGCAAGACCCAGCCGTGAGTGAGAACACGTGAGTACCCCTTGCATTGTGTACCACTTGCTGTGACCTCCACTGCATCCCTGTCCTTCCCTGGCTATTGGTGACTGTACTCTGAGACCAGTCAACATCTTGGTCCCCAGTGGGCTCCTCTCCCACTCACCCTCTGGATTCATCCTGCCCTGGGGGCAGCAGAAGCTGCACCTGGTATGCGGCAAGCCCAACCTTGGAGGACCTCTCCCGGCATGGAACAGCTGGCAGCCCATGGTGTACGCCTGTGCCTGCGTGGGAGCTAATCCCAGCAACATCTGCCAGGCTCTTTGCGATCCCAGGAGTTTCTGGCTGCAGGGATGGGGTGGCTGGGTGCACAGGGGATACGCGTGTGTGTGGCAGCTGGCGTGTGCAGGGCTCTCTGTGCAAGGCAGCACCCATGTGAGGAGGCTTCTGTGGCAGGTGTGTGCCTGTAAACATATGGCTCATGTGGCCACCAAAGCTCCTGGAGGGGAGAAGGGGCACTGGGGATCCCAGCAACCCTCTTGGCTCTGGGATCCAGGGATCCAGCAGGTGGAAGTAGGGGTTTTGGCTGAGATTAGCCAATCCTGGTGTGGCCATGTTCAGAGCACCCCTGAAGCACAAGTGACTGGTGAGAGAAGGAGGGTGTTTGCATCCTCATCAAGGAGGATGATTTCCCACAGAAAGGAGGCTGGGGGAGAAAGGGGAGGAAAAGGGAGCAGTGGGGCTGTATGGGGGCAATGACACACCACCCCTGATCTAATCAGCCAGACCCTGCAAATAAAAGCCACCTGTTTTGGCCCTGACAGCAGGAAGCTCTCCCCAGAACAAACAGAGCACCAGGCAACTGGGAGAAAGACAAACAGGGGCCGGCACCAGCTCCATCTGCTCCTGTTCAGCCCAGCCCCCAGACCTCCAGCCCCTTGAGTGGTAGTCCAGCCCCCAGTAGGGCTGGGGAGAAGGAGAGAGCAGCTAGAGGTCCTTGCAGGGTGTGACCAGGGCTCAACCTGTGGTGTCAGCCAGGTGGACTGCACACAGCTGTCCTGCCTTGGTCAGCTAGGCCATGTGTTCATAACATCAATGGGTACAACTGTGTATTGCCACAGACATGGCGTCAGCATCAGGATTCCTGGGCAGCACCCGCCCCACCTCTCTTGTGGCTGTCCTTCAGCCTGCTTGGCTCCCCCAGCTCTGCGCTGTCCTGGGACCAGTGCCTGCACAAGGCATGGGGTACAACCCCATGGTTGGCATGGTCTGGGCTTGGCATAGGGCACTGGGGAGCCCTTGCGCTCCCACCATGTCTCTGGGCTGCCGGCTGCCGCGCTGTGCCCAGTGGCACTGAGAAACATGATCTGTTTTGCTAGTGCAGGGAACAAGCTGAGCCGGGAGCTACGAGGGGCCCTTATTAAATTAGCCTATGCAGGAGGCCCTGGACAAGTGCTAACCAGCTCCCTCAGCCAGTATTAGCAGCTGCCCTTGAGCAGAGTCACTGCCTGCCCCCGCACCAGCCTGCCTCTGCCCCTGTCCCCAGCTGGACAGGTGTGGCTGGGGGCTTGCAGGTGACCTGGCCAGGGGAATTCTGGCTGATGACAGAGACTACCTGGAGATGGCCCAGGGAGTACAGGCTGCATCAGCATTCTGGGATGCAGTATGAGAGGGCTCCTCGTGAGGGACCCCACTGATACACTGTGCCCTGATGTGGCTGTGGCTCCCATGTGGCTTCCCTGAATGTACCTAGCAGGAGGTGAGGCACATCCCAGTACGGAACAAGGGAGGGACACAGTCTGCATCTGGGTTTCTCCCCTGCACCTTACAGTGCTTTTATCCAAAATGTTGCATGGAGATGACTGAACAGCTTGCATGCTCCTCATGGCACACCACCAGTGTCCCATAGATCCTGCAGCACACCATACAGTACCCCACACACTCCACATGCACATCCTATAACAGCTATCAGCATCCTACGTATTCTGTGGTGCCTCATGTACTGGGGTTCTGTAACACACCCCACCTGCCCTGCACCTCAGAGTCCTCAGCTGCCCTCATGCCTCGAGCACCCCAAACTGACCAGTGCCCCTCACCTCTATTCACACAGCCCAGGCAAGAGGCAGCAGCACCGTGGGGGGCTCTGCAGTGCACTAGCTCTGCATCTTGCCTCACCTTCGCCAAGATGATGGCTTCCCTAAACACTGCCCAGACCTGTCTCTCAGCATTTTGACAGATGTCTCCAGGCCACCAGGCTGCACCAAGGTGCTCTTCCTCCTCCAGAGAGCATGCCTATCCTTCCCTCCACCTTCTTCTTCCCCAGACAGCTTCAAGAGGGTCTCCCCCTCCCTGCTAGGAGCACTTCAGGCAACTCAAGCTGAGGGTTGTCTCCCCAGCGCCTGTCCCCGGCCAAGGGCCACTCATGTCCTTGAGCTGGAGCCTGCTTCAACCGCTGCCAGGCTGCACCCTCTGCTGGGACCCGCAGGCATCGGCGCGGACTCGCACCGAGCCTCGGAGCCGTCGAAGAGTGGGGAGGACACGAAGAGGACCCCCGAGTCCTGCCCCCAGCCCGTCCTTGCTGTTACCCCTCAGTCCTCGATTCTTGTTGATACCGGGCGTACTAACGCCACCCCCAGCTGTCCACACTGCATTCTCCATAACCAACAAAGAGCGGGTCTCTGGTGATGCTGACCCCATGCCCAGGATACCCAGAAGGTCTGGAGTTTTCCTGGGAAGGTTTGAGGTGCTATGGTCCAGCCTTGCCCAGTGGCCAGCGAGGCACGTGCCCATATGAAGCTGGGGAGTGCCTGGCCTCACCATGAACTACACAGGGATACTGCAAGTAACACAGCTGCCTAGACACCCAGGATCTCACAGACCAACGGGGCACTCTTCCTCCTTTCCAGCCTATGTTTGCCTCATCCATCCCAGGTCCTAGTAGGAGACACTGAGGATAGTTGCATGGCATGGTGCAGCTCCAGGTAGGGCTGGTCCTCCTGTCCAGGTAAAGGACACAGCTCTGTCCCAAAGCTGGTCCCCTCCCACTGTGCATAGTGTCCCTTGACTGAGTGGGAGGTGAATGGGAGCACAGGGGAGCACAGGGAGTTCTTTGTCAAGCCTGGGGAAATGCTCAGTGTATTGCAAGCATATAACTGGGGTCCATCAGTGCCCAGACTGCAGCCAGCACAGGAACCCCTGCAGGGCCTGGCTGGAAAAGGAAGCCATGGTGGCAGAGTCCCATGTGGAGGGGCAGAAGCAGCCCCAGATAAGCCCTGTGTTCTAGTGTGAGGACATCAGTGCCCCTTAGCTCCCAGATGGTAAATCCCCACTTCACCCTGGCACCTCCTTCCCACAAGTCTCAACCCTGGCAAAGGCTGCGGGTGCCCTGGGAAAGGCTGGATCCCTAATCCCTGGGCCAAGCGGGGACATTGTCCGGGTGCAGAAAGGAAAGTGGCGCGTCAGGCCCTTTGCCCATTGTGCCCTGAGCCCTGCGCAAACACAGCCCAGCACTTTCATTGTCAGCCTCGCTGGGCGCGGGGGGGCCGCTCTCGCCACACTGCCTAAGTGGAATGGACAGCCGGAGTCTGGGGTGGGCGAGCAGCCCGTCCCCCCCGCCATCCCCTGCCTGCTGACACAGCGCCCTGACCGCCTGCACCATCGGCACTTCAGCGCCCGCCTATAAAGGGCGAGGGGAAAAGCCGACACCGGCACCGCCACCTTCGCCTCTGTGCCCTGCCCTCCGACCAAGTAAGTACCAGGCTGTGAGCCCCCAAGATCCCACTGCACAGGCGCTGCCCCGCTCCCTTCACCCCTACACCAACGCTCACGCTGGGGAAGGGAAAGTAGTGGGGTGCTGTGTGGCACAGCGAGGGTGCCCTGTGCGGGCAGGAGGGACCCTGGCAGGAGGGATAGAAGAGTCGGGCTGCCCCAGGGCTACACTTGCACCTGCGTCTGAGCTGGGGTCACCGCCGCCTCCCAGCAGTGGGTACAGTGCCACTGCACCCAGACAACTCCTGCAGCCATCACAGGGATCTTGGGAGAAGAAAAACTGAGGCAGTCCTGGGTACATCACATGGAGAGATGGGGCATTGCAAATTCCCCCTGCAACTTGGGGTTCACCGGACAGAGATCCCCCAGCACTGAAGGAAAGGGAATGGGAAATGCCCCCGTGCCAGCCTGAGAAAGCAAGGGGCCAGTGGCATGGGATGTGCAAGGGCAGCACCACCGGCATCCCTGGCTCAGCAGCAGGCAGCAGGGTGGTTGGGGGCTGGTGGTGGGCACCGCCCAGGGGTGATACGTGGGGCTCTGCCGGCAGCCGAGAGACCCGTATGACCAGCAGTGAAGCCATGGACACCCTGGGGCAGTACAAGATCACGGTGTGGGAGGAGGAGAACTTCCAGGGCAAGCGCTGCGAATTCCTCATGGAGTGCCCCAGCATCATGGAGCGCGGCTTCCGCAAGATCCGCTCCATCAAGGTGGAGTCTGGCCCGTAAGTGCCCCGCCAGCCCCGCGGCCCTTTGGCACCCCACTCCAGCAAACCCACTGCTCCCAGGGGACTGCTGGGAGCTGCTAGGGAGCCAGAACACCCAAGATCTTCCTCAGCTATGACACAGTCTCATCATGCGACCTCCCTGCTTGTGCTTCTTGTGTTTTCCCATCTGCTAATCAGAGAGTCAGCTTGCTAACCAAGCCAAGGTACCGGTTTCAGCCAGTGATGTGGGTCTGGGAGAGGGGTCCCACTTTTAAAAGGGACAGTTGCTGTTAGCAAGGACCCCAACATCTGTGACACATCCATAATCTGCCAGGATGTCTCTGTCCCCTGCCCAGGAAAGAGAAGCTGACCCTTGACTGATATTGGAAACTGTGTCACACATCACTGAGGGTTTTCCTCCTCTTCCCTCCAGCTGGGTAGGCTTCGAATACCCTGAGTACCAGGGACAGCAGTTTATCCTGGAGAAGGGTGACTATCCCCGGTGGGAGGCCTGGAGTGGGAACAGTGGCTACCGGACCGAGCACCTCCTCTCCTTCCGGCCTGTCAAATGCGCAGTGAGTTACTGGGACACCACAGAGGGCGGGCTCAGGGCAGGGAGAGCCTCTTCCAGGCAGCCCAGCATGGAGGCGATGAGGGACAGACTGGAGGATGACTTACATAGGGCATGGAACGGAGGGGTGAGGTGTACACAGAGGTTCCTGTGAAGTGGAAGAGTAGCTGCACCCACCAGCTCTCACCTCCCTGCAAAGGTCTTGGGATGATTTTTACGTCTAAAACTTAGCCTGAACAATAATTGAAGCTTCTGCTTTGTGCTTTGGAGAGCCACCTCCCAGACAAGCGTCGAATGCCTTGTCCCCCAGCCCCAGTTCCCGGGGATGGGATGAACAGAGGGGAGCTGGCGGGATCGCAGGGACGCTCGGGGTGCAGGGTCCGTGCCCCTCCCAGCCAGGGTACCTGAGGCGTGCCCAGGCAGACGCGGCTCTATCGCTCCATCTGCAGAGACACTGGTACTCGCAGCAGCGGCACGTCTGCGCCTCCGAGCGGGGGGTCCCCCCCCAACTTTTAATAATCACCAGGCAGATATGTGCAGGCTTTAATAAAGGGGATGCGATAAGATCACTCCTTACTGGCAGGACTGCTCCTCGGTGCAGATAGATGCATGTGGGGGCTGGGCACGGGGGACAGTGCTGCATCACTCAGTGTCCCAGCCATTAACTCCTCCGTGTCCAGTACCCAGAAAAGCCCCACGGAGCTGAGGGGACCTCTTTCAGCATCCTGCCTTGCCATGACCCCTCCTGCTAACTTGGGGAGTATGATGATGCTGAGGACAGCAGTCCGTGTGGGTCCAGAGGTTGCAGCCACTAATTCTCACCAACAGCTGTGCTTTGGGACCACAGGGACGCGACAGCAGCAACCTCGGGCACTTCTGAGGTGTCCCAGTGAGGGGGTGGCAGGTTGAAGGACATCCCCACGTATTGCACCAAAACTGGTCACGGTCCCAGGCCTCTCAAGGTGCCTTGGTGTGTGTCACAATGATGCCACATCCCCTATCCCTGGGCAAGCCAACCCATTCCCACTGACCTCCAGATCTCTCTCTTCATAGAACCACAATGACAGCAAAGTCATCCTCTACGAGGCTGAGAACTTCCAGGGTCACAAGTTTGAGCTGAGTGACGACTATCCCTCGCTGCAGGCCATGGGCTGGGGCAACAAGGAGGTGGCATCCATCAAAGTGAATGCTGGAGCGTGAGTGTGGCCAGTGGGGTTTGGACTGGGGTGTGCCAAGAGCAGAGATTCAGCAAGCACTTCCCTCCTGTATATACCCCAGGATGTGAAAGGGGGATCCCCTCAAAAAATGGATGCCTTCCTGCTACCTTTTCCTTGAAAATACAAGCTGTATTTTCTGTACCTCTCCTCCCAGGGCAACAGAGGGATGAGATGACATGAGATGGGATGGGATGGGATGGGATGGGATGGGATGATTTGGCTTGGGGCTCTGAGCCAAGGGTCTGCCTGCAGGTGGGTGGCATACCAGTACCCGGGATACAGGGGCTACCAGTACGTGCTGGAGCGGGACAGACAGAACGGCGAGTTCAAGAAGTACAATGAATACAGCAGCCAGGCCCACACCAACCAGATCCAATCCATCCGCCGCGTCCAGCACTGAACAGGGGCAGGGCTGTGTGCCCTGCAGCCTCCAGGCTGCTGTGCAATAGACCTCTATCCGGTAGCAAATAAAGGCATTTGTCAAAAAAAAGTGCTTCTGCCTCTGCTCTGCTCTTCAGGAGGCTGCCAGGCTGGGAGGACCCTCTGGGGGGTGGAAGGTGAGGTTTCCCCTTCCCCAGGCAGTTTTGGGCTCATGGCCCACTCCACCCTGGGCTGAGCTCTCTGTACCCTACCTCTTGTCCATGCACAGTCTCACTGCTGTGATGTTCTGGCTGGTAAAATGGGAACTCACTGGGCAAAGAAAGGGCTGGAGGTGGGAGGGGGTGTCCAAGAGGATTGTGCTCTAGGAAGAGGCATCCAGCAGGGTTGTGCCGTGGGCTGTCCTCCCAGGATCAATGCCAGGGAAATTGATTGCTACAAAGTCTGCAGACTCAAGGTCCTCTTCCTCTGCACCCATCTGGAAGAGAGAAGGGAGCCCCTGCCTGCTGTGGGCTTGGGAAGGAGGAAGAACATAGGGGTCATCTGGGGCAGGGCAGACACTGACGACAAACAGGGCAGCCACAGCTGTGTCAGGTTTGTGGCCACTGGCACAGAGGGGCTAGGGGAGGAAGTAGGTTGTGCAGGGTCAGAAGAAGGAGGTCTGAGGGTAATGTTCCACAGTGGTAGGGGTGTTAGGGGGCTTGGCTTGATGCTCACAGGTGTGTGTATCCTCCCCCAGCCTTGCCACGCCAGCATATCCGTGCCAGTATCCGGCTCCGGGACACTGGGAGCCCCACCCAGCTTCCTCCTTCTCCTTCAGCACCCTTTCCCAGCCTCCTCCTCTTCCATCTGGCTCCTGCACCCTGAACTCTCCTGGGGTGCGGGCTATCCATCCCAAGGTCCCTGCACCCAGGACATTGCTTCCTCCTCCTCTCCTCCTCTCCTCCTCGTCTTCTATTCTGCTCTGGCACTCCAAAGCCCTCCTGTGGCACAGGCTTTCGGTCTCAAGGCACTCCACACATCCAGGACATGGATGCATATTGGAGCAATTCTAAGTGCTTCAGATGCCTGGGTTCCCCAATGCCTACACTGCTAAAAGCATGCTTGGCCCTGAGACAGGGAGTGTCCCAGAGGGTGCTGGGGGACTGGGTAGGGGGTCAGTCTGTGCACACCCCTCACCCAGTAGTGTGCAGAGACCGCAGCCCTGGTATATGTGTCAGCATGTGCATGAGTGTATGTGTGTGAGTTGCAGACGACTGAGCACACAAGTGTGTCCCTGCATGCCTCCTCTCCCTTCCAGCCCCAGTGGTGCTGTGCAGAAGTCCCAGCACCTATCTCCATCACACATGGCATCCCGGCTGCAGGGTGCCCCCAGCCCTCCCCTGTCTTCTCAGTTTCCCCACTGGCCCCACCCCACGGCGGCCCCACGGCCTCTCCCCCAGCACAAACACATTCCGGCACACCTGGCCAGGCACAGCCAGCCCAGGGCCACGTCAGCTCGGCTCCGCTCCACAACGCCAGCTCACAGGTGAAGCTTTCCCGGGCACCTGCACAGAGGGCTGTGATGGGGGGTAGGGGTGGGTTCTGGGGGTCATTGCAAGGTCTTGGGTCCTTATTGCTCTACCTGGGGTGGGAAGAGAGCTCTGGATGGGGGGGGAGGGGGGGGGCAGACTGCCTCTTACAGCCAGAGGGACCTGAAGCTGCTTCCAGCTGTGTGTTCCACATGTCTGGGCTCTGTCCCCTGTAGCCCCACAGACATGAAACTTCATCTCCTAGATCCTCCTCAGACCCACAGCCCAGTCCCTTGTTCCCCCATGGACATGGGTCCCTTTTCCCTAGATTTCTCATATACCCTGCCTTCTTCATCCTCTGGGTCTGCCCCAGCTCTGCTTTGTCCCAGCTCTCCCATGCACCTGGGGACACATCACTCAGGTCTCCAAAGCTCCGCATGGACACAGGGCTTGCCAGCTTTTAGGATCTGACACTCCCTGCCCTTCTGCACACCTCTGACCCCAGATCACTCAAAGACCCAGTCCCCTCACATCCCACCTAAAGCCCCCCACCCACTGGGGTTTCCCAGGGACCTAGGTATCTCCATCCCCAGGGCCCTCCAAAGCACCCCCTTCTCCAGTTCCCACAGCTCTAAACCTATTTCTCAGCCTAATGCCTACTGCACCCCTGCTCCCTCCCCACTCTGGGCTGATGCAATGTCCCTCAGCCCAGATCCCCTCTCCATGCCCTCCACCATGCAGGTTTGCTGGAGGAGTATCATGGTCATCCAGGCTGCCAGAAGAGGAAAGGTTGGTGGGCCTGGCACACTCCCCACCTCACCCTGCTGTCTCCGGGGCTTGTTTTCCGTTGCCTGCGGTTTGTTTCAGTGACTCAGGCAGCGAAAGCAAGTCTGGGAGGCTGCGGAGCCTCTGCTGGGAGAGCTGCACTTTAGGGGGCTGGGGAGGAGAAGGATGCAGGGAGCAGCTAGGGCCGCTGAGCTGTACAGAGCTGGATACCCCACTGAGAGGTTCAGGGGATCTCAGTGGACAAGTTGGGGGAAGATAAAAATTTTAAGGGCTGTTATATCCGAACAGGATTGATGGGGAATTTCTGGGGGAATACCATGGTCTCTGTTCATGTCTGCCCTTGCCAGCATCTGCTCTGCATCTGTGATGGAGATAGGCAGAAGAGGTAGAACTCAATAACCAAGGGTCCCCCTGTTTCCTAAACGCTTTGGACACTCCCTGCCAAGAGGAGACACCAGCTCTTTTGGGCTGTGCCACCCCAGCTGAGCATTGCTCCCCTTGGGCTGCAGCTTCTTATGCAGGGCAGGCACATTTTGGTTGCAGTATAAATAATAACAGTGAGTCTAGCATGGCTGTATCCTGATTTCCATTAGATTCATATCTTGCAATGATCACTTTCCAGAAAGGCAGCTAAATCCAAGCATAAGAGCTCATCTTTTTGCCAGACATCGGTGAAACACTACAGGAGAAGTTGTGAACTTGGCTGTACAGTGTTGGACTTGTGGAGTATAACTGGTGACAACTGCTAACACACTGCCTGGCTGCCTCAAGCTGTGAGATCCTGTGGAGGGTCCATTCCTGACCTGGGGGACAGAGACTCTGACAGCACCCCACATATAGCTGCATATAGCAGCTGGAGCCATGTGTGACAGGGAAAAACCTGGCCAGATGTGTCTTTCTGGAGCTGGCATCTTTCTCCATTTTAAGTTTCTCCACGAAATGTCCTCCTGTCTTCAGAATGTACCCAGCACTGCCCAGGACAAGCAGATGAAGACGGGGCCATCCTGGTTTGTGCAGCTGTTGGGGGTTACTCAGCTTCTACAAATCCTAATAAAGATGTGCAACAGGTTGGGACAGGGTGGGTGCTGTGGGATGGTCACAGGCTTAGCTGTCCCTATGACAGGGTCTGTTCAGAAGGGCACAGAGGAGCCAGGGAGGTGGCAGAGCTGTGGTATGACCTGGTGCTACCAACTGCTGGAGATGCGCTTGCCACCCCAAAACTATGGGCACTGCAAAGGAACCCCATAATCATTTTCCTGGAGGGGGAGGGACTTGGTGGGGACTCACCTGGCCCACCCCAGGGCTCTATGAACTCCAAGGAGACCCCAGGACTGTGCTGATGATGCTGGAGCTGGGGAAGGGGCAGGCACGGACCCCCATGGCCAGCAGCACTGCGGCTCGGAGAGCCAGACGCCAGGGGGACAGTGCCGATGCCGATGCCGTGCTGCGAGATGCAGCGGTCCGAGGCGATGCCGGCTGGCCGGCGGGTCAGGAAGCGAGACGCTGGTGGGAGGCCGGGCCCGGGAAGTCTCCAGGCAGTGTCCGAGCCCGCTCCCAGCTGGGATGTCAGCGCCGTGTTTGCGAAGAGTTAAGGAGGCGGAAGAAGCAGGAAGCGGCCCGAACCGCTCTCCATAGAAACCCGCAGCCGTGATTAANTCCCCCGCCTCCCCCGGCCCCTGCCCGTCCCCTGCCCGTCCTGCTGCCATTTATTCGCCATCAGCTGCTCCCTGATAAAGTGGAATAATAATAATAATAATAGGGGCAGGAATATTAAAACATGCAGCCCGCGGGCCGCCCCCACAGCTGCCATGAGACACGGCACCGGAGCGGTGCCACTGCTGCTCAACATGTACCTGCCAGGTACGGGCGGATCCCTCGGCCGCTGCCCCACCGCAGCGCCGTGCACCGCACAGCACCCAGCCCCTGCCCGTCCTGTCCCGCTGAGGCCCTCGGGCTAGAT
>VWYI01032679.1:187361-200195 GCA_013399455.1 Anthoscopus minutus | reverse complement strand
GCCCCATCTGCTTCCAGCGCCCACCCTGTTATCCCCTCTCCCTCTGTCCATTCTCTCTTCCTGCCTTACAGCACCACAACCATCCCTTCCTTCTTCTTTTCAGCTGTCCTCACAGCTTTCCACACTCACACACTCATCTTCTCACCCTTCATCCACCCACCGTCACCCTATCCTTCTGTCTCTTCATCCNCACCCACCCTTCCCCTGTGCTTCCATCCATCCTTCCACCCTACCCACTTGTCCCTGCATCCCCCTTTCCATCCCTGCTGCTATCCAGCCTCCATCTGGGGATGGAGGTCTCTTCTATCAGCCTGTTTTCCTATCATTTTATCCATTACCTGCCCTTCCATCCATCGATCTCTCGCACTTTCTTTCCTCCATCTACCCAGTCACCATCGTCTCTTCTGTCCTTCCATCCATTCACCCACTTGCTTCCTTCTTTCCTTCCTTCTATCCACCTATCCGTTTATCTCTCCTTTCCACAGCGGTCCACTCCCCAAATGTCGACAGACATCCTTACTTCCACCCGCTGCTCCTGTCACCCTTTCTGCCGCCCACCCACCTCCTCTCTCTCTCTCCCCCTGCCCCACAGTTCTCTCCCTCACTCCCATTCTCCTCCTTACCCCAGCCCACGGGATCTTCTATTCCTATTTAAAAGCTTCCTCGGCTGGGTCGGAAATCGGATTTCCTTTTTCCTGGACGCGTTTCCTGGCTTCGCCGCAGCGGCGGGGCAGGCAAGGGGGAGCGGCCGGGGGCTGCGGGGACGCTGCCCGCGGGTGGGCGCTGGGGGGTCGCGATCCCTGGCTCCAGCCCTCTCCACCCCACCCGCTCCCCCTTTTTCCCTCAGATCCAGTCGGGGAAACTTTGTTCAAAGACGGGAAGAGCCAAGCGTGGGGGTCTCTCAGCCCCGGCGTGCAGAAAGGTAAGAGCACCGCTGCCCCTTCCCCTGGACAGGCCCTGCTCCCCTTGGCCGGCACGGAGCGGGGACCCCTGGGGCACTCGCATTCTCTCGCACCCAACAGCCATCGGAGACCCTTTTCTGTCCTTTGCCGGGCACTGCCCATGCAGGACACGGCCACCGCGGAGCCCCCATTCCCTGCTCCTGCGAGTGCCTCGGGCTGGGAGCATCCTGCCGCCAGTTCCCAGGGGGACTTCGGCGAACCCCGACGGTCGGAAGCTCCCGTCCCGTGGCATCAGAGAGGAGCGGGGTACTCATTCCCCTGAGCCCCGCAGCGGGGAGAATGCAGGGTCCTAACTCCGGTCTCCCAGGAGCTCCGGGACATCCGACGGGGAGGGAGCTGCCAGCCATCCCGGGAGTGGGGTGGGCTAATCCGGGCTCGGGAGATCCGTTCCTGCGAGTGGAAGAGGAGAGTTGAGACATCATTCCTGAGGAAGCTACCAGTGAAGTGGTGGGGCTCGGACAGGGCTGGGAAATGATGGGTCCCCAGGAACCGGAGCCATCTATCTGGAACAAGCCATGCAGGGGTGACGGGCATTGGCCAGTGCTGGCCAGGGAGCAGCCTGGAGCCTGCCTGGGAGTGCAGCAGCACTTCGGGGCCAGCATAGTAGTGTTTCGGCCGTGTAGCTTGCCTTTTTGCTAGGAAGCAGGGACCAGGGGTACTCTGAGCAGGAAAAACGGAGCCCTGGTTTAGTGGTGGGAGGAAAGATGGAACTGGGGGAACCCTTTTGCCTCTGCACTGCAGACTCTGCCCAGCCATGCTCTAAATGCTGTGCTGTGAGAAGGATCTTTTTGGATGCCTGAATATTTCCTTAGGGAGCTCTCAGGTGCATTATCATAGCATCGTGCAGTAGGCAGGATTGAGCCTCACCACACACACCCTCCAACACCTCCCTGACCTTCTTGCATGCGGTGGAACACTCATGGGTGGGAGATAGCTGGAGGTCAGGGTGGGGGCTATGGTAATGGAGAAGAGGCAAGGGCTGGAGATGCACCCTAGGGAGGAGAGATCCTCCACCTTGGTCCTAGGATGGGGAATTAGGATATACAACATCTTGGAAAGACCTGGGATAAACTTCATGTTTCAGGACGTCTGAGTGGGTTTTGATGGAATGGGGATGGATAGGGAATGTCTGTTCCCTGCTTCTTCTAGAACAAGATACAGTGAGCACCAGATAAAATAGCTGTGTCTAAAACAAGCAGAACAAGGGTTTTTTTTGTGGGAAATGTATCAGAGCTGTAGGACTTGCTGCTGAGGTCATGGGTGCTAAACCTCTGTATAGGATCCAAGCACGTTTAGACAAAATAATGGTAGAAGAGCACAGGGATAACTGCAAAGGCACATCCTCTGCTCTGGAAAGAGGCTGTGCTGCAAGGACTGGCATCAGGGTCATGGATGTGCAGGGGATGATGCTCAGAGGAGCCAGAGTGGGGTGTCTAGGTAAGTGCAGGACTGCTCTGTAGGGTAGCCAGGTCTCCCAGCAATAGGACTCCTCCTTGCCCAAAGGTCCAGATTCCCTCTCCTCTCACAACCTCTGGCCAGACTCGATGGAGCATGTCCTTGTGCCTCACCATGGGCATGTTGAGGTGTGCCAGGCTCCAGTGTGTGCACTGGCACAGGGGCACCACGGGCACCCACCAAGGATACTCCTCAGTGCAAGCTGTAGATGCAACGGCTGTGGCTAAGGGAAGACATTTTTCCTCTGGAAATAAGGAACATCATTGATGCCTGATTCAAAGCCACAGTAGGTCATACTCTGTCCTCATCTCTCCCTCCCCTACACCTATTTGTGTCCCTCTGTGGTATAGTTCAGATCAGTGTTCCATCCTGACTTGAGATGACCATGGAGACATCTGTGTCAGGCACAGTGTCCCTAGAGCAGGGGCTGTGCTGTGTGACCAACCCAGTTTCAAGCAGACAGGACAGGGGGGAATATTTGTGTTGGGATAGATCTGGGTTCTGCCAAAATATGTTCTTCTTGGGGCTGCTGATAAAAGAACAAGGCCAAGTCCTCCCATGAAAACAAACAAGCAGGTTTTCATCTTCAGTGGTGTGTGAATGGGGGTGGGAGGGATTGGGAGACTCTGGATCCAGACCCACTGCAACCTGTGTTGACCTCTGAGGGTTCCTACTCCACGCCAAGGTGTAGGGTCATCTTCTCCTCATATCTGGTTTGTAGGATGGGGTTGGGATGTTGCAAAGGAGACATAATCTTTTTACCATCTTACGTGTCTCTAAAGCAGGGAAGATGCAATGAGGTGCGGCCAAAACCTGGGTGTGGGAGAGGGCAATGTAACAGTGGGTCAAGGGGATTGGGATATATCCTGTCCCTCACCTCGTGCCCTGGGAGGGAGCTTTAACCTCTCTGGGGCCCGGCCTTGCAGGCAGTGGGCAGATCCAGCTGTGGCAGTTCTTGCTGGAGCTGCTTTCGGACCGGGCCAACCTGAACTGCATCGCCTGGGAAGGCACAAACGGGGAGTTCAAGCTGATTGACCCTGACGAGGTGGCACGGCGCTGGGGGGAGCGGAAGAGCAAACCCAACATGAATTACGACAAGCTGAGCCGGGCACTGCGCTACTACTATGACAAGAACATCATGACCAAGGTCCATGGCAAGCGCTACGCCTACAAGTTCGACTTCCACGGGCTGGCACAGGTGTGCCAGCCAACCGCCCCTGATCACACTCTCTACAAATTTCAGGGCAACCTGGCACCACTGCCCTTCTCGGGCATCTCCAAACTCAACCTCATGACCTCGGGAGTGACACCGGCTGGCTTCTCCTACTGGCCTGGCTCCAGCCCATCCCTCTACCCTGGGCCTGGGCTCCAGCCCTCAGCCTCGTTCAGTGCCATGGCAGCCTCCCACCTCAACAACATGAACAACCATTACCATTAGAGGCTCAGCTGTGCCAAGTGGGTGTGCCATGTCCCTGGCAGCATAGGGCTGTGGATTTGGGAAGCTCAGCGGGGAGGGATGGGGGATGGGATTGTGCCCTGCTCTCACTTGCCCTCTTTTAGGTTTGACGTGGTGTGGGGGATGGGGGTGGCTTGCAGGATGGGTTGATTCTCTGATGTGGGTGGCTGGAGGAGGGAAGCCATCTAAATTTGAAAGTATTCATGATCCTGGGAATGGATGTGGATACCTAAAACAGGGTGTGAATGGAAGAAAAAACCATGGGCTCCTTTCCTGGCAGGGACATTGCCCCACCTTTCCTTTGCAACATGCTGCCCATGCCATAAATGTCCTTAGCTCTGCCTCCAGCCTGTGCCTGCCCTCCCCATTCTCTGCAGAGGGGAGTCAGGAGTTGGGGCCCCAGGGCAGCTTTATCCATGAATGGGGGTCCCACTGAGCAGGGACAAGGAAAGGGGACCTTCCTTGACCACCTGGTCTTCTCACCTTTGTCTCAAAAGTCTTCCCTTCCTCCATCCCTCTTATACCTGCTGCCTGAAGGCAGCTTCCTTCAGACCTCAGGAGAAGCCTTGGTCTAGAGAGCAGATGCTTTCTATGGGTTCACTCATGCCCAGGGCAGGGCTCTGGGGTTGGAGGTGCCAGGGTTAAGAGTAGGACTTACTGCGAGTCCTCAGGGCAAGGACAGAGCCTGGAGGCAGCATAGCCTGGTCTCTGCAGCTCTGGCCTCTCCACAGTGCCCAAGGATCACACTACAGACAGTCTCTGACACTCTGCACATGAGCCCATGTCCTGCTCATAATTTCCAATATTAATGTTCCATTTTTACTCCAGCTTTAGCCCCTCATGCACAGGGCTTGGTGGGACACCCTCCATAAGTGGGAACATCCACAGGGACAAGGCAGCGTGAGTGGTGGAGCAGAAGAAGGGATGACAGCAGGACTGGGAGCCCCAGGCATCAAGCAGCAGCCATGGGTCTCTCCCCTGGGTTCAAGGAGCTGCCCCCATCCTCTGGAGTGGGACTTTGGCCCAGTGGATGCAGAAGAGCTGGGCACGCTGAGCTCCACACTGGCTGGGGGGTGGGATTGGTCTTCAATAAAACAGAGAGGTGCTGTGACCTGTGTCCTTTCCTGTCTGAAGGGACCTGGCGAGAGGAGGAGCCACTCAGAAAATCCTCTCCCATCTGAGCCAGAACACCTTCAGGGCTGAGGTGGGAAGGATGTGGCTGTTGTCTGTATCATCTTTTCTCCAGGCATCGCCTCTGGTTCTTACAATCCCCAAGAGATAGGACAGAGCTGGAAACCTCTGGGTTACTTGAGACACCCCTTCAGAGAAGCCGAATATGCTGTTCTCAGGCTCCCAGGCTTGCAACAGGGATCAAACTGTCAGTGTGGGGGGAGTCGTGCGACTACTCAGCCAATGGAAGGAGTGGTCATCTCCTCTCCCTTCATGCCCCAGATCACAGCAGTTCCCAGATCTGGGGGCCCCATGCTGCCCCTTTTGCATCCCTCCAGGGTCTGGTCACCCTCATAGCCTTGGTGGCATCTGCTCCAATGCATCCTTGCTGCCCTAATCAGCTTAAGAGAGTGGGATCTGATGCCAGTGTGTCCTCTGGGGAGGGCTCAGGTTGTGAAGTGGGGGGGCTGACGCTGCTGTCAGAGCCCATGAGAGTGAAAGGAGTTGCAGGGACTGGGTGGGGGCTATCCTTACCTCCAGGATTTCTGTGTTGCACAGACTGGTTCCCAGGGACTGCAGGAGGTGAAGTAAGGGGGAAAAGGAGTAGTTACCCCCACAAAACCAGTGCTGAGATAGGCTAGAGACATCCCCTGTCGCAGGTTTCGCTCTGCAAGGACAAAATGGGGGAAATGGCCACAACTGGCTCCCTCAGAGAAGGGGCAGAGGGCTGTGCCCTCACCGGGGGAGCCCGCCTCAGGGCTTAGGTAACTGCGTGACGCAGGGCAGGACACAGATTAAGGGATGTGGGTCACTGGTAGCTCCTCCCTTTCCCCTCTGCCAGTGTCTGCACCAGGGAAGCCCAGGTGAGTCCAGCCCCCGCCTCACAACCGACCTTGCAGCCCGGATCCCCGATGGATTGGAGGCGGGACATGCTAGGGAAAAGGGTGACTTACCTTTTTGGGAGAGGGAGGAGCGCCGCACACAGCCAGTGCAACAGGCTGCAGCTGGCGGCTCGCTTCGCTCTGCTCGGAGCTCACCTGGCACAGTCCCACTGCTCTGTCCCCAGGGCGCAGCGCTAAAAGCCGGGCACCAGCCCTACACTCCCCAAGGACAGCAGCCAGGAAGGGAGCGGGGACGGGGGAGGGTGGGACACCCGTGCGGAACTGCACCAGCGATGCTCTCGCCTGCCTGAGGATGCAGCCGGTGTCACCATGGCAACTCGGGATGCTCCCATCTCCAGGCCCCGCTGGGAGCCACCTCCCCTCACGACACGTTGAGCTTATCGGAGGGCTGAACAGAGCACCACCTTCACCCAACCCAGCCTCCCCCCTCCTCAGAGCCTATCTGACCCAGTCCACCAGCAGTGCTGCTTTCTGCAGGTTTCTTCAGTCACTAAAACCATCGGCTCCAAGCAGACTGCAGCAAAATCCTGCCAATGGGCAAGCAGAGCCGAGCCCAGCACAGCTCCCCATGGAACATCATCCCTGGCCCTGACCAGGGGTGCCCAGCCCAGGGGGGCAGATGGGGGAGCACTGTCTCTGGCAGTGGGGTGCACCAGCTAATGGGGAGTCTATTTTATGTGGCTGAAAGCTGCACTTAGTGCACCTATGGGCTTCCAACCTACCTACTGGGAGTCCTTGGGTGCCCTGTGTAGGGTGAGATGGGGAACACAGTCCTAAAGGGCTTCAGCCTATGCTGGAAAGACTGAGGGAGCGGAGCACATGGCCTGGCAGCTTCTCCTGCTGCTCTGTGATTAAAGGAAGGATTTTTTTTTCCTACTAAAAAAAATAAAAACAAATGCATCTTTGTATCTGGCTTTGCTCAGCTGGCAAGAGGGCTGCCCTGACCTCAGCCTCTTGTCAGCATGACAGGGGGATCCCTCCAACCCTGTAACAGATGAGAGGGGGAATGGATTAGTCCCTCTCCTATTTTAGTGAAGTCATGTTGCCACTTCATTCATTTCTCATGCTGTTCCGGAAGAGCCTTTGCAGTACAGCCAGGCCATGTCTGCCCTCGGGGCACAGGCACAGTCTGCCTCCCTGCTCACTCCTGCACCATCTCCAGCTCTCCAATTCCCACCTATTTCCTTCTCTCCTCATCCCAGCTGCACTGGCTCCTCAGCCCCCTATCCCCAAGCTGCTGACTCACATCCTCTCTCCAGACACCACCTTCTTTTGGCCTGGCTCCCTGCAAAGTGCTTCGTGACTTAGTGTGGCTCAGCCAGAGCCTGCAGGTGCAGGCAGTCAGGCTCCAAAACCCCGTGTGAAGTCCCTCCAAGGAAGCAACGGTGATGTTTCCTGCTTTCTCCCTTGGCAGAGGGAGGGCTGGAGCTATACTGCCACCATAAACCCAAACCTTGTCCCTGCTGCCACCAGCTCTCTGGTGCCCATCAGGGGCAGCCAGGGAGAGTGCTTCTGCCCAGCTGTACACTGAGACCTTGTTGTGGACTTTGCTGAGGGCAGGAGCTGAGTAGCAGGAGGACTGGATTAATGCGCTAATGCCAGATTATGCTCTAATGCAGGACTTCTGATGAGGGAGCCATCCCTGTTCCAGCCCGGGGACACTGACTCCCTGGGGCAGACTCCCCACATCTGCCCTGGGTCACAGCTTGGTTCTGCCTGGCTGTCCTGTAAGGAGCTAAGTCCTCAGAATTGATGAAGGACTATGACACAGGCAGGGGCCAGCACAGGGAAACCTCCATGCTCAGCTCTCAGTGAGGTGGAGGTAATGAAGGAGACTATGCAGCCCTGGCCTTCTGAGCCTTCTGCTTTGCCAGGCTCCGTGGCAGAGGGATTAACCATAACAGCAAGACTCCAAGGTAGCCAATTCCCCTTCCTCACTTGCCTCAGCTTCCTGGCACAGAGCTGTCCACAGTTTGTGCTCCTCATTCCCAAACACATCAGCCAGGCAAGGCCATAGGCCACGCTTTGGCTACAGTGGGAGCCAAACTGCTTGCCATCCCACCTCCCTGTCTCATACCTGCCACTGGGTCACCTTAGGCACAGGCAGTGCTCTTGCAGGTTTCCATTCATCCTGGATGTGCGTTCCATCAGATGAGACCCTGTGGCAGCATCCTGCCCCTCCCTGAGTACAAATACCTCAACAGCCAATTTAGTCTGAACCTGTCATCCTCTCTCTGCCATTTGCTGACATCTCCCTGGGTCATTTTGCCCATGTGCTCCCCCACAGGCACCCCATTAGCAGCTGTGACTGAAGTGCCATGGAGCAGGGAGGTGACCAGACACCTGTATTCACCAGCCCTCCCCATTTCAACAGAGTAATAAAGCTCCAAAATTTCACCCCAAAGCTGCAATGGAGCCAGTGTTTGAGTAGCTCCCACAGAGGCAGAAGAGAGACCTCCCACTTCCATCTGCCTCAAGGAACATGTTATCCATCATCTTTGCAGGAAAATGAGGAAAGCCTTGCACAGAAACCTGGGCCAAGGCAGGTCCTTTACCAGTCATGCAGGTGCTGGGACTGCATCATCCAGAATATTTTCCTCCCATGGAGCATTTCCAAGTCATTCTGGGGGATGATGACAACTCTCAATAGCAGAAACACAGTTTCCCTGCTGTTTGTGTGACAGGAAGAAGTATGGCTTTCCAGGCTGGCTGCTCCACCTGCCTATCACCTCTCCATGCCCCAGTGCCATGGCCAGCTCATCTAGCCCATGGAGTTTGCTCCACAGACAAAGCAGTCAGGCAAGGAAAGTCCCATAGAGCTTTTTCCATGACTCCAGGTAGAAACTCCCTCTTTCACATGTGACTATGTATCCTTGTGATCCACTCTCAACCAGGGTGCTTCTAGGAGCCCTGTGAACCTTTGGGAAGGAAGATAAGGAAGCTTTGTCCTGAGAAGAAATCTTCTTGGGGCAGGAGGGGCTGAACCCACTGCAGGCTGCAATTCCCACCTCTTCTGCTGCAATGTGGAGCAGGTGGGGCACTCACTGTGAGGCATGGAAAAGAGATGTGTTGCTGCTGGAGGAATTTCAAACCAGGAAAGTACTGGGATCCCTCGCCAGGATCCCTGAGGTGATGGATCACTGATTTGGCCCTGATACTCTACCTCCAGTAGAGTATCAAACCCAAATGTGAATCCTCCCATCCCTGCAACCCCAGACACTGCTGGGCACTGTGGCTGGCAGCACAGGGGGCTGCCCACCCCTCCTGAGAGGTCTCAGTCCTCAGTGTTCCTCAGGGATCACCAGTGGCTGCAGGAATCACAAGTTTGGAGACAAGCTCTATCCATTCCCCTTGCTGCTGTCCAATAGCTGGCTCCTGAGTCCAGACCATCAATCACGCAGCAGTGCAGGAGTCTGGCATATCAAATCACAGTTTTAAAAAGGGAAAAGCCAAGCTTCTCTAGCCTGTCTGAGATTCTCACCCTGAGTACACAGCCCTGCTTGTGTTCTCCCACGTCTCCTTTGCATTGAGGAAAGCAGAAAGCTCCTAGACAAGGGAAGATTAGTGTTACCCCTGCCTTGCTACCCCCAGGAGCTCTACAAGTTCCTCTGAGGGAGGGAAAAGTAGACATGTCTCCCTCTCTCCCTCCCTCCCTCCCTCCCTCCAGTAAGGCTCTGGCTGAGACGATGCATATTTAAATGCATGGGAGCATCTAAGCTCCTCTCTCATTCCTTGACATTTCCAGAGACTCCAAGCTGTCTTCAATTACCAGTCTGCAATTAGCTCTTCCTAAATCCCCCAGTGAGGCCTAGGACTCTTAATCAATGAAACACAAGGGAGGAGGGGAAGGACATGGCCTCACTGCAGCTGGAAGTGTTTCAAAAGGCTGAGGCTTGAAGCTGGAATAACCCTGTGAGTGTATCTAAGGAGATCGGTAGTGTGGGAAAATCTTCCAGTGCTGGAGGGCTGTTCAGCTCTGAGCAGGAGACTCCATAAAGCCCTACAGCTGGGAATAGAGATCACTGGTCAAACACCACAGCTCAGGGTGGAAATAGCTGGTACCAATGGCTCAGGTGTTACCCTGTGATGCAGCAGACCACCTTGCTGTATTCATCTCACTCTGCCTGTTTTCCTTTCTGCAAAACACTGATACAGGAGAGTCAGGGCTCTCCCAGCAGCCCCACAGGAGCTACCAGGCTCCAATTCCACCAGTTTAAGCCAAAGTTACCTTTCTCATGACCAGATGTGGATATGGCCAAAATTGGGGTGGGTTGTGAACGCCTTGTGGCCCAGACAGCTCACCACAAGGTCACATGAATGTCAATCTAAAGGTACAGACAAGAGCATTCATTAGGAGAGGGAGGACAGGAGCAGCATCGGTCTGGTTGGGTTTACACAGCCATGGAAAAGCCTTGCACAGCACCCTGCCAGGTCAGCTCCCGTCACAGGGACATCTGTGCTGTCTTCCTGGCAGCACAGCTTTGCCTGAATGAGCCAGATTGGGCCTAATTAGCAGCTCTGCTGATGCACACAAAGGTAGAGAGAATCCAGCTTACCCTCCATGACCTGCAGAGCCAGCACAGCTCTTCCTAGAGGAGGGTAGCCCGAATGCCTGGCTCAGGGGGCTGTGAAGCACTAGATGCAGACCCCAACCAGAGAGCATGTGCGACAGTTTCTGCTAAAGAAGTCCTGGCAAATTCAGTACCCTGAAGCATAGCAACCAGTTTTAAAAAAGGCAAAGCTTTCTCATTCTCCACCCCTCTCCCTAGAGGTCTGCATAAGCACAGAGCTGGTAACAGGGATAGCAACACAGCTCCCACAGCTTGCTGCTGCCAGGAAAAGGGAGCCCAGCCCTGCAGAGCAGAGGTAGGGAGGAACGGTAGGTAGGTAGGTAGGTGAGAGAGACCATAAGCTTCAGGAAAAATAAAACTAAATTTAAAAAAAAGAACTGTGGCATCCTGTTTAAATTTAGCGTGGTAGACAGGCTTTATGAATTTCCATCTGGAATGGAGGAGGCCAGGAGAGATCACAAGGGTCCAAGAGACACTCAGGTGGACCAGGACTGGCCTTGGACACAAAGAGGGGTGAAAATTTGACCCTCAACTCATACTAGGGAGTAAAGCCCCGTTTGGGAACCAGGGCCCCCCATCCCTCTTGGGGAGAAGTGGGTCATGACCAGGAGCTTGGGGTGCTACCCCAATTGCCCTTGCGCCCCACAGCCCAGCAAGTCCAGGAGCCACCACCAGGCCCATCCAGGCCACCTCTTTATTCTCCAGTGAAGCAAAGCAAGAGGAGAGGAGACCCACCCCCCCCCCATCAAGCCCCCTCTGTTAGGGCACCCTAGGCCTCCTCTGGCACAGCCTCCTCTTCCCGCAGCAAGCCAAGGGGGGGAGGCATCACCTCCTGTTCCGGGGGCACATCGGGAGGGATTTACCGGCGGGGAGGGGCGTGGGCGCCCCCCCAGCGGCTCGAACAAAGGGGCTTGCGGGCGGCTCCCGCGGGGTANCGTGGGCGGGAGGGGGGTTGGGGGAAGGCATCGCCCACAACACAGAAACCCCCCCAGCCTTGCCCGCAATACCAGCCTTTGTCTGCTTAGGCGCGACAGTTCCAGCACCACGGACAGCACCAGGCGCGCTGCGGAGGCGCGGGGCGGTCCTGCCCGCGCCGGGGGACTCGTTCACATGCATCCTCTACCTGGGGCACCCGACACACCCCAAAATAACCCCACCCCAACCCGAGACCTCCTGTCCCCAGCCCCCACATCCATTTTTTCACCCCTTTTTTCTTGAGAAAATGCATCCAGGAGCCTCTGCTTCTCCGCAGCCTCCCCCTCCCCCCCTTCGAGAAGGTGGGAGGGACACCACTCCCCCTCCCCGGTCTTCACCGCCGCCTCGGTGTTCCGGAGCGCAGCCCCCAGCTGGGGTCGGAGGCGGGGGAGGAGTGCAGCCGGATCCGGAGCAGGGAGGGTCCAAGCAGCGTCTCCGTGGAACTGACGACTGGGGAGGGGGAAAGGCGAGGAGGATGCGGGGGCAGGGGTTGGAATCCGACAGTCCTTCGCCTCCCCCGCCCCTCGGTGCGCGGCCCCTTTCGCCCCCGGCGCCGGGGGCCTGGTACCTCCCTAACGGTCCAGGCTGATCGTCCAGTGCTTGGACCCATCTCCGCCCTCGCCCTCGCTCTTGAGGTCCTGGAAGAGTTGCGTGAAGTAGTGGGGGTCCGCGTTGATTCGCAGCATCTTGGCGCTGAGGCGCTGGATGATGCCCAGGCAGCGCTCCCAGAAGCGCCCCTTGTCTCCCTCCACCAGGAAGGGCTTGAGCGGGTAGGAGATCTCGTTGCCCATGTAGGAGTAGGCGAGATAGAGGCAGGTGAGGAAGGCGGCCTGCAGCTCGGCCTGGCTCCCGATATCTTCGCCTCGCAGCGCTTCCCGGCAGAGCAGGTAGACGAATACCAGGTTGGCCGGGGTGATGAAGCCCTGATCCTGCCAGCCCTGCAGCAGCAGCGAGCGGTCCACGCTGCGAAACCATGAGATGAGTTCGCCGGGGCTCAGCTCCTTCAGGCGGTAGCAGCGGCGGCACACGAAGTCCCCCAAGCAGCGCAGCAGCTCGCCGGTGGACGCCTGCACCACCACGCGGCGCGGAGACCCCGGGGGGCGGCTGCCGGCCGGCGGCGGTGGAGGGGGCGGCTTTCCCCCGCCGGAGCCCGGGTGCAGCTCCTGCGGCGCCGAGGGCACTGTGGGCACCGGCACGGCCAGCGGGCCCTGCTTGGCGCCGTCGGCCGGCCCCACTACCGACTTGCGCAAGTTCTCGCGGTTGCGCTGCACCACCAGCGGGTCGGGCTGGCCCGGGGCCCCCCCCGGGGCCCCGCCGCCGGGCTTCGGCGTCACCTTCTTTCA